>JAWQFJ010004837.1:232500-237500 GCA_034096865.1 Theodoxus fluviatilis
GCCCTGAACAACGACACAAATCCATTTGCAAGCGGAACTTGGAGGATTTTCTCATGACGATAACGATTTAAAAGAACATTGCCAGGTACCTCTTCAGATGAAGAAGCAAGCTCCAGAGCAGTCTGAGGGACGAGAGAGGAGTTTGAGAGATTGGAGATGAGACATGCCAGACGGAAGGGCACGGGATTTGATTACGGCAACAGCACCTTCCCATGCAACCGCTGTAACAAGGTCTGCCATTTCCGGATTAGGTGGCACGGCCACAACGGTGCCTGCAGCCCCAGGGACTCTGCGGTGCCCAGGTCCGTGGTAGGACACGACTGAGGGAGTGGACTACGACGGCGTGTGGAGGCACGGGGACTCTGTGGTGCCCAGGTCCGTGGTAGGACACGACTGAGGGAGTGGACTACAACGGCGTGTGGAGGCACAGGGACTCTGTGGTGCCCAGGTCCGTGGTAGGACACGACTGAGGGAGTGGACTAAAACGGCGTGTGGGGGTACGGGGACTCTGTGGTGCCCAGGTCCGTGGTAGGACACGACTGAGGGAGCGGACTACAACGGCGTGTGGGGGTACGGGGACTCTGTGGTGCCCAGGTCCGTGGTAGGACACGACTGAGGGAGTGGACTACAACGGCGTGTGGAGGCACAGGGACTCTGTGGTGCCCAGGTCCGTGGTAGGACACGACTGAGGGAGTGGACTACAACGGCGTGTGGAGGCACGGGGACTCTGTGGTGCCCAGGTCCGTGGTAGGACACGACTGAGGGAGTGGACTACAACGGCGTGTGGAGGCACAGGGACTCTGTGGTGCCCAGGTCCGTGGTAGGACACGACTGAGGGAGTGGACTACAACGGCGTGTGGGGGTACGGGGACTCTGTGGTGCCCAGGTCCGTGGTAGGACACGACTGAGGGAGTGGACTACAACGGCGTGTGGGGGTACGGGGACTCTGTGGTGCCCAGGTCCGTGGTAGGACACGACTGAGGGAGTGGACTACAACGGCGTGTGGAGGCACAGGGACTCTGTGGTGCCCAGGTCCGTGGTAGGACACGACTGAGGGAGTGGACTACAACGGCGTGTGGAGGCACGGGGACTCTGTGGTGCCCAGGTCCGTGGTAGGACACGACTGAGGGAGTGGACTACGACGGCGTGTGGAGGCACGGGGACTCTGGGGTGCCCAGGTCCGTGGTAGGACACGACTGAGGGAGTGGACTACAACGGCGTGTGGAGGCACAGGGACTCTGTGGTGCCCAGGTCCGTGGTAGGACACGACTGAGGGAGTGGACTACGACGGCGTGTGGGTGCACTGGCCGAAGTGCAAGGGTCACTGCTTAGTGGACATGCGGGAGTGGTCACAGGGGTCTCTATCATAAAGCAGTCACAGGAAACCGAGTTTGCAGTCGCAATCGACTAGCTTTAGAATGTCTCTCCCCTCTCCCTTTTTAGTACTATGATTTTATTTGCATGGCGGGATTGTAAAGCCATTTCCTGGCAACTCTTCGTGGAATAAAAGACGATGTGAAAGAGAGTTCCCAGAACCGGAACTTGCTATTTTCTCTCTCTCACCCTCACCCTCTCCTCCCACCCTCCACCCTCACCCTCTCCTCCCACCCTCCACCCTCACCCTATCCTCCCACCCTCCACCCCACCTCTTTCTTTCACCCCCTTCTATTACCAATCCACCCATAACCCCAAAGGTTCAGGTTATTTGTAGACGTTTCGAGGCTCACCTCAAATCCTCAAATGAAGATGTGTGTGCATGTGTGTGTGTGTGTGTGTGTGTGTGTGTGTGTGTGTGTGTGTGTGTGTGTGCATGTGTGTGTGCATGTGTGTGTGCATGTGTGTGTGTGCATGTGTGTGTGCATGTGTGTGTGTGCATGTGTGTGTGTGCGTGCGTGCGTGTGTGTGCGTGCGTGCGTGTGTGTGTATGTGCGTGTTTGTTTTAGGTTTCAGTACAGATGTACCCAACACGAACCAAAGCTCTTCATTGTGAAGGGTTTTCGAAATGTCTTGTGGACATGCCAAGCTAGAGAAACACATCTTCATGTCAAGACTGCAGTGACTTGAGCACTATTTTTTGTGCAACTGGCACGGAGGAGAATTCTCGTCCCTAACTAGATACTGACGGCAGCAGAACGCGCTGAGCGTCGTTGGCAGTGGTCCATTTATTCAAACTACGACGGTTGTTCCTCTGTCGTCTGCATCAAACACACAAAATTGTTCGATGAAGATGCACCTGCCTCAGATATTGGGAGATCAGCATTAGAGAAGAAACTTTAGTTCAGCGCTTTCATCACCAAGGCAGACTGGATTGTATGTCAAGGTTTGATTAAGTAGTAAACGTCGGCATTCATACCCATGCCGGCAACGAAGTCGGAGGTAGCAAACGACAACGCCATTTCGGGATTTCCCTTGACATTCCTTTATGACTGATGATGGTTATCTCCCTTCTATTAGGAATGATAAGCGACCCTAATGCTTTATTTAAGCCGTTTCTTCAATCAAGAGGGATAAGATTGAATGTGAAGTTATTTTGAGGATTCATTTATCCAAAGAGGGCGTCCAAAAACTCCAGGCGATGTTGTGGTTCTTAAGTCATTAAAAACCCAACCAATCAGAACTCCTTGACCTGCTGTGGGGGAATGAGTAATGAGGCTGCTACGATAGCAAAGGTCACTGCTCAACAACGGAACGCGGGGATACTCTTTTATTGATCTTGAACACATGAACAAATATCGAAATATGAAATGTTGCGAAAGAGCTGTTGATGAAAACGTCACAACTCTTATCACCGGGTACGGCGTCCACATGCTGCGACGTGCTCGACTTGTACACAGAAAGTCCAGAGTTCGAACCCCCACAGACTGTGGAGTTTTATCATTGGTTAAGGGCAATACTTATTTCATCGGTTCTTTTCGATGAGAAATGATTGGCGCGCACAATTGTGGACAGACAACTGAGGTATTAACTTTGGAGGTCTCACAGTACTAACTAGGGGGATAAAACAGAGCAGAACTATGAACTGTTCTATGAACTATTCTAACCGTACCATCGATATTAAATTAGTGAAACTGGTTGATCATCTTAGCATTTGTGAGAGAACGGTCTTCTACAGAAAAGACCTTTGACCTGCGTAGGTCGTTTCTGTAGGTGATATCTTCAATTACATGGGTCCCATTCCTAACACCTTGGTCTTTCTGTCGTCATGAGTTTTCATCAGCGCTACCCCAAATAACGAAGTCTTCTGAAGGCAACACTGGTCTCCAGACTACAGTAGTTCTCCCCTAGGGACCAAGGCAAGCCAGGGTGCCAGACTAATGGAACGACACGGCCAGACCAGTCACGGCCACTGCCAATCACATGGAAGCCCACCGTCTCCACCTGCCTCGTCTTCGTGAAATATGAAATCAGCTTCGAGTGCTGAGTGCTGCGAATGTCGTCTGGTGCGAGAACTCAGGCCCCTTAAGACAATTGCTTCAGTTTTATTTCCATGGCTTTCATTGGACCCAGACAGTCACCGGGCTAGTCCAGTGATTCATGACGTCTGTGTTCATTGGGAGCTAATTGATGATATGCATAAACACCAGTATGTTTTCCCCATCAGGGGGCCTTATAGTCGGAGCGTAAGCAATCAGATAATACTATTGTGCCAATTACAGTTGCCATTACCTATCCTCTGACGCAGTTAAAAGCCTGAATGACGATGAACGGCAGGCAGAGTTAATAGCTTCTGCGCTCTCTGCCATGTCCCCCCATCCTCACCTCCTTCTTTTTTCCAAAAGAGCCCATGAGCGGAACCATTAATGTTACATTATATATCATTTTGTACATCTGCATACCTTTTTACGCCAAAAGAGTAGAGGAAGATTTTCCCATGTATTACCGAAGTAGTACGGTCGGAGAGAGAGAGAGAGAGAGAGAGAGAGAGAGAGAGAGAGAGAGAGAGATTGAGAGAGAGATTGAGAGAGATTGAGAGAGAGAGCGCGAGAGAGAGAGAGAGAGAGAGAGAGCGAGAGCTAGAGAGAGAGAGAGAGAGAGAGAGAGCGAGAGTGAGAGAGAGAGAGAGAGAGAGAGAAAGAGATAGAGAGAGCGAGAGAGAGAGAGAGAGCAATTAGCTTTTCTAACTTGTACTTCAAATGATCGAACTGTGCTCCTCTTCATAATTTTCTATAGTAATTTTCAAACAATCAATATTTTCGATTAGGATGTGATATTTAGGCATGATCCATGACCAAAAAAAAAGAGCTGAAGCATTTCATCGACTTGTATTTGAAGCAACCTTCAATCCTTCGAGTTGTGCTTGATCATGGCACAGCAGGCCCCAGTTCACGCGAGTCGTCTTGCTTCTCTTTCTTCCCCACAGCCGAAGTAAACCAAGTTGCCATCAATGAGACTCTGCACAGTTATTGCCACTGCTTCCATTGGGCAGGAGGGCATAAAAATGATTCCTTCGTGCGATGTCATTTTCCGCAAGGTTACTTGAACTTAGGTTTCGTTGCAAAGCTGAAGGATGGGCACCACTGGAAATTTTGTTGTGTTTAAATCTTACACTGAGGTTGAGTGCAATAGTCAACATTCTTCTGAATGCAAACTTTTCGTATTACGATTCTGGGTCAATGGCTTAACATGATAAACAAAATTCTTTTCATCCACGGCAAGGAAATAACTTTTTTCGTCCTCTAAAAAAAAGCCAAACTCTGGAGAGAAATTCTTTCCGAACGATGTACGACTTGTAAAGTTTACAAAGAGTAAATATCGAGAGGGAAATAACATGGAATGCGAAAGAAGAGAGAGAGAGAGAGAGAGAGAGAGAGAGAGAGAGAGAGAGAGAGAGAGAGAGAGAGAGAGAGAGAGATTATTCCCGTTAGTGGTTCACAGAGTAAAAAGGTGTAGCGCGGTCGAGACAGCAAATCACTGCGACGAAGGTCAAGTAAGGCCAATTTGGAAATGAATGTTTGGAAAGAGGAGGGGAATAAATGAAATGGTAATTTTATTCAAAGATA
>JAWQFJ010004837.1:242500-280000 GCA_034096865.1 Theodoxus fluviatilis
ACAGCTGTGGAACATTTCCGAACAAATTTACAAGATGGCGGGGCCGAACAGTTAGTCCTTCTGTTGTATTCACAACATGCTAATATAACTCGCACGCTCTCCCGGGGTGCGTTTCTTAGGCAAGGAATCTCGGGAGAAACTCGAGGATTAGTCGTTGCCTGCGACGTCTAGTTCACAAGGAGGCACTCGCTGTGAAGGGGAGTGTGACCGAGGTACCTCCGGAGGTACCGCGCCGCGTCTAGCTGCAGAGGCCCGGATGAACCAAAACGGCGGAGACCGTGTCAATTGGGTTGCCGCTCATAGACGGCAGTGCCTGTAATGTGCTTCTCACTGAGCGAGAATGGAAAAGTGTGCGTACATGGAAATATCTTGCTTAGCTATAAATTGGTAAGAACTGTTCCTAGGATCTAAAGGTCGAGAGTTCCATTTCCAGTGCAAAGCACAACTGTACACACTTCGCAGACCCGCTAATTTGCGATGCTACACTGTTCCTGTTATAAGATAGTTCGGGCTTTTGTGCTTGACTCGCAACTTGTCAACAGCCATTTAACTTGAGTCCATTGTCAGGGGTCGTCTGGAAACTAAAAACAGACATCAGAATTGGGCCGGCTGGGTTGGAGGTTAGATTAAGGGGTGGATGTAGGACTGCGAGCGCGCGCGCCCGAATGCGCGTGTGTGTATATGTCCGTGTGTGTGTGTATGTCCGTGTGTGTGTGTATGCTTGCGCGATCGCGCATACGTGTGTGTTAGCGCTTGCGCGCGTGCGCGTGTGGAATAGGGAGTGATTACATTTTGAACTTTTAACGCAAACATATGCATTGTCCGTGTCGTCAGATTATAACAAGCATGATATTGCAATGTTCTTCCACCCGTCAGCCCCCTGTGGGTTGGGGGTAAGAATAGACCCACCGCGTCTCCCTACGGGATTTGTATGAGGCGAATACATAAAGACATCGTGACTTCATTTGTGTTTACTCTACACTATTCTAGTAAGTTTTGTGCTTAATGGCCTTACATAGCCTACAAAGGCTGACAGGCCGTAAAACTCCAACCATCCATCCACCCACTTGTCGTGGTAAGCGGTATCTCATTTTCCTCTGCTTTAAGGCCGAAAGGCAGTGAAAGTTTAGAAGCTTTGACCTTTTGCAACCTATACCGAGTGGATGACAAGCATATGGAGACATTGCAATGGTCACAGCTCCTATAAACATTTTAGGATCCCATTAGCGCTCAGATCTCGTTGTCGGCTCAAGCAGATTAAAGCATTTCTTCTCATTAAACGTATTCTCCCCTGGGAAGCCTATAGAGACAGCTGGGGAGACACATGGAGATTCGCTTGTAACGCACATAGGTAGGACTACCAGGTGTTCCTGGTGGAGTGGAAAGGTTTGGAGATGCCAGTCTCTTGTCAACTCCCTTTCCTTGAGCTGCCGGAAAACAGGACATGGCGGGATAAGAACGTCACGACACAGATGTAGGCTGTGGCAGAGGCTTAGTTCCTGTGAGTGTGTTACAAGAGCAAACACTAAGCAGGCTATTCCGCAGAACGCCTTCACACTATCAACATCCATCGGTGGTACTTGCGGTCTGAGGTCGTCCATGTACGAGCTACAAGAGCAGATCCCGAAAGCTCTATGGATGGATGGATGAATGGATGGTCGAAATTTAAGGGCCTGTCTGTTTTGTAGACAGTCTAAGCTGTCAACATTTTGTATATAAAAGAATGGATCTGAATCCTGACCAAAAAATTGCATATAAAAGTCACCTCAAACTAGGTTAAAGAACAAATATAGGAACACGTAAATAAATAATCAATCACTCAAAGTTGAATTTTTTTTAATCACCAGAACTTTAGAAGCTTTCACAAATTTATATAGAAAAAAAAGAAATGTGTGACCACAGACTTCAGCTAAAGAAGAGTGTAATAAACGGCAGTTGTTATTTATCATGCGAAGAATTTAAGTAAACGAGCCTCCCATTTGTTGACTGCTAAACTGTTTTAGTGTCTGTTTTAGTCCCTGCTGAGACAGAATATTCCCTTCTACTCATCTCACAGGTGCCTGACCATCAACGCTGCTGCCGTCACCTCTCTTTGCTGTGACCAGAGACGAGTTCTGCCCCTGTAACTCGAATCAGAGACGCCTGCCCACCAGTGCTGCTGCAGCCTCTATCCCTTCAGCGGTAACTGTGAACCTCTACCTTCCCCTGCAAATTCTGGACTGAAAGTCAGTGAACTTGTGTTATATGAACATTGTTTCATCGACAAACATTCGGTGAGCGATTTCAATAGACACATGAGATAAGTAAAAAAAGTGGAACTGATGATAAACTTTAACATTCATTAATTAAGGCTGGCTTATTACTAAATAATCTACTCGTGCATGCTTGATTTTTGCATGAAGATATCATAATTTGCCCTTATTTGATTAAATCATTATCAATTGATTTATCATGACCTCTTCTACTGGTTTTGAGAGAAAGAGACAGCGCGAATGAAAGCAGCGACTGTTATGTGTGCAAGTCAGGCCTCATCCAACCATTGATTAATTAACATACCCCTAGACTCAGAGGACGACTTGTAACAACACAAACACCAACCCCGTGTTGAATGTTTGGGCGGAGAGGGGGGCTAATAAAGGATCTAGCATGCGATTTTACGGTGCAGGGCAACTTTTCGTTTTGCTTGTGGGGAACTGTTTGGTTGGGGATTTGTAAATCGAAATGAATACCACAATATCACTATCACTGCATTGGCACGATGTTACGGGGAAAGTTGGTTACATGTCTATCAACACAGTCGCTTTAGTGTAACACAGGATATCTAGTGGGTATCGACGTCGTCTACCACGCCGTTTTCCCGGGTTCATTTACCGGCCAATTCTCTCATCTGTAATTTATTTTAATATCTCAGCCCAGTTTTCATTCAGCGTTGTACCGGACACAAGAAACCTTTGTGTCTTTTCATCAAAACTGGCCACGTGTGAGGAGGCCCTTAGCTCGGATAGAGACTTCACAGAGAGCAGAATGGTGCAAGCATGATTTTAAAACTTCCCAAGAGTATAGTAATGTAGACTTTGATGATTCGCGTAATAGATATAACACGTGTCACCTTTCATTGGAAAATAATTCTGTCTTACAGGAGGACAGCAACTCTGTGAACTTTACATCCTCTCTGCGAGCCTCCATGTCATGTGACCTCAGAAGTGGTCATAACAAGCCCAGATCCACTGCCTTGAACTCTATGGGAGGTGGCAGTAATGGACACACTGATCGCGGGCCTGGGCAGGGAACGAAGCTACTTTTGAGGTGATCAAGGAGCGCATGTCACTAAGATGACGGCACGTAGAAAGCAATCGGTTTCTTGCCATTCGGGTTTCTTTCATAGGTGGGCCGATCAGTCAGGAGGCTTACTGTTGACCGGGTTTTAACCCGAAATGATTCTCAAAAATTAAAAAAAACTTCACGTAGACACCAGAGCAAACTACGGCGGGAATGTTGGGCGGCAACAAGCGATGCTGGAGTTTAAGAGTTAACGGTAAATACATGAGTACTCTAGGTCATTTTCGTTCGAAACTGTAATGCTGAACTCAAGGGTAAAGAAACGCGCAAAACTGAAACTGCATACATAATTTATTGTGGTGTTGATGAAAAAACAAGCGATCGAGCGAAAAAAGACAGAGGGTGAGGGAGCGAGGGAGCGAGAGAGAGAGCGAGAGAGCAGAAGAGCTAGAGAACGAGAGAGAGAAAGCAAGAGAGCGAGAGATTGAGAGCGAGAAAGAACTAAACAGCGAGAAAGAGAAAGCGAGAGAGCGAGAACGAGAGAGCGAGAACGAGAGAGAGAGCGAGCGAGAAAGAGAAAGTGAGAGCGAACGAGCAAGCGAGCGAGAGAGCGAGAGAACGAACAAACGAGAGAGAGAGAGAGGGAGAGAGAGTGAAAGAGAGCGAAAGAACTAGACAGCGAGAGAGAGAGAGAGAAAGCGAGAGAGCGAGAACGAGAGAGTAAGAGAGCAAGCGAGAAAGAGAGAGAGCGAGAGCGAGAGAGAGAGAGAGAGAGAGAGAGAGAGAGAGAGAGAGAAAGGGAGAGAGAGAGAGAGAGAGAAAGCGCGAGAGCGAGAGAGAGAGCGAGAGAGAGAGAGAGAGCGAGAGAGAGAGCGAGCGAGAGAGAGAGAGAGAGAGAGAGAGAGAGAGAGAGAGAGAGAGAGCAGGGGTGGGATGGAAGTAGGGGGCGACAGAGGTGGAAACGCGAATGGAAGAGACATTGGACGTGATAATAAGGCCAACTTTTCCCGTCCAGACAGCTCCATTGAACTAGATCAAAGCTAGATCTCAAAAGTGCTTGCCGGAAATACAGGTGAAAAGTCTGGAATTAGACTACTATTGATGCATCTTAAACATAATTTATCACATCAGCAGTAGTAACTCAGAACAAAGGAACAAATTGCTTTGAACCCTGTATGAAAAGAGGACCAGAAAGCACACTCTTCATCTGTTCATGAAAACCACTGAACGTAGATCCTCTCGCTGTCATGAAACGTCAGAGGAACCCTGCGAGAGGCGTACCCACTTACAGTGTTCAAAAAAAGTAGGGGATATTGAGTTTGAAGCATAAAAATCAGATGAATCTTAAAAGGCAGGAATTATTTATTGATGGTCATGGGTAGCCACACCATTGCCCTACATTTCCACACCAATGACCTAGTTCCTGGATGATCGTGCAAAAAAGTAAATCAACGCAAGGCAGTTTGGGGTCAATGCCCCATTTTCACACAAAGGTTTTCTGCGCCAAAAACACGTGCAAATCAAATAATTTTGACTGTACTCACTCCTGGCAAGTGTGTTCTAGCCACACAGTCGGTCAAAACTTCAGTTGAAATCATGCATTGGCTAAGAGAAGACCAAAGATGGGTCAGAGTCGGAATGCTACAGACCGGAAGTACGCATGTAAACGTGGCAAGACACCTTGGTGTTTCACAGTCTGTCATCTGCAGACTGTGGAACCGTTACCTTAATACCGGAGAAGTTGTCGACACGCCTAGAAGTGGGCGACCAAGAATAACCACCCGTCATCAAGACTTGATCATCACCAATCATGGTCAAATAAACAACACCCAAAGTGCTACCCGGTTGAGACAACACCTCCAACGGGTAGCAGGGGTTCAAGTCTCCGCCCAGACCATCCGAAACCGGATGCACGACGCTCAGGTGAACGCCTTTAGACCGCGGATAGTGTTGCCTCTCACACCACGCCATCGCCAAGCAAGATGCGCCTGGTGCCGCATTCACCAACGATGGACCAGGCGCCAATGGGGTGACGTGATGTTTTCGGATGAATCGAGATTCGAGCTGGACTTCAACGATGGCCGGGTGCGGGTTTGGAGACATCGTGGAGACCGTTATCCTCAGGACAACATGATTGCTCATCACCGGTTTGGACGGGGCAGCGTTATGGTGTGGGATGGCATCACCAGCACTGGCAGAACGCCCCTTCATGTGTGCCAGGGCAATGTCAATGGTGTCTACTACCGGGACAACATCATTGATCCACTTGTTGTGCCCTTTGCACGCCGCCATGGGCCGGGATTCATCTTGCAGGACGCCAATGCCCCAGCTCATCGAGCAAATGTCGTCAGGAATCACCTGCAAAGACGGCAGATCAATTCCCTGCCATGGCCATCGATGTCCCCCGACCTGTCCCCTCTTGAAAACCTGTGGGACTTTCTGGGGAGACGTGTCCGTGATGTCGTTCCAGCTCCCCAGAACCTTCAGCAGCTGGCCCTTGTCCTTCAGCAGGAATGGGCTGCAATTCCTCAAGTAACCATCAGACAGCACATCAACAGCATGAGGAGGCACTGCACAGCCTGTTTGACCGTTAACGGAGGCCCAACCCGTTATTAGAGAGTTTCAGAACTTTTTTTATTTTTGAAATGTCACCCTGCTTTGAGGGGAAGCGTGTAAAATGTCACGTGACTAATTTTGTTGTTGATTTTTTATTTGAAAATGTTGTTAACATGCTGTTGCATCCATAATGAAATAAAGCAAGTCTCTGATTATAAACGGAATTTGGTTATAGTCTCATTTATATCAATATCCTCTACTTTTTTTGAACACTGTATAATCCACCCAAAGGGAGCAGAATGGAACAATACATATGATTATGAGCAGGGGTAGAAGGATTCGAAACGACAGGAAGAAAGCAGAGATTGCAATAAAATCAAGCGTGAAACTAATTGAAAGAAATGCACTTGAAATTTATTTTGGTTTATGTTAGAGAAGCACGCCACTTCAATAAGCAGACTTTACAAACACGCTCACTAGCTGTAAAACCACGAAGAACATGCCGCAGATTTCCGGAGATCGACGGAAGAAATAAGTAACAGGAAAAACATAGAGGCAGCCCACAAAAAATTACATTTAGCTGGGGTTGTTTACATTTCGCACTTATCCAACCTTGTCTGAAGGCGTTATCAAGAGGATCTAAAGAAGGCCCACACAGATCTACTGCAGATAGCAAAGTAAAACTTCGCTGCCTATCGGTGCCTAGTTTACGCCCTGACAACACGATTTACAAACAGCTTCGTTTTCATTGCAAGAGGCTCGTTACAGGCGCGTTTCCTCTTCACCATGGAAAGATAAATGGTTCTCCTAGTGAGGCAAGACATAGACACACAGACCGTCGCCTGTACAGTGCCATTTAACAGAGAACATGTGGTACGCAACCACAACACAACACAAGGAATATATTGTATGAATTGATGGGCAGGTTGGAGTAAAAGGGTTATTCATTTTTGACGTGAATCAGGGATGACACCATTTGAACTTATCGTCATTGGTTCTTTCTGGGTGCGGTTTCGCGAGCAATAGCATTATATAGTCTAAATTGCTCATTACCTTCTGGTCAAAGATTCAAGAAGTTGGATTTTACTTGTTACTGCAATCCTCGGCTTGGCTCCTGACAATCTATGTAAATGTCCATGTGTTCTTCCATAGGGTGACAGTAAACAATCATTTGTAGCAGAAACGAAGCTTTTACTGACGTTAGAGCAACCACACAAACCACTTCTGGCTTCGACTACTCTTCTGCACTAACAGCATTTTGCTCGTCTGACAATTGTCAAATCATGCCTCTAGTCAAATGCACTTATCTCGGAGACTCCTTTTCATCTTTCTCGAGAGAACAGTTCCGAGCAGACCAGTCAGTTTGAAACAAAAAGCCGAGGCTGTGCAAAAATTGACCCTCACAAATCGAAGAGTGTTTCTCGAGCAGAAAATCACACAGGTTAAGATATGGCTTGATGAACACAGCAAGCAAACACACCACACCCCCAATGCTAATCCTGTTTTCTTTAGCGAGCTCTTAGCAATGAAGAGGGAATGATGCTCTGAAGTTGCTCAACTCGGTAGCGGCAGACAAGGCGACATCAGCTGGCGGTGCCGGAACAAAGAGATTCCAATCAGACTGGCTGGAGTGTTTCGAGGAGAATCGGCGAAGTGGACACAATGAACAAGCCAGCGCAGCCAGGCGCTTCATTGCGTCCATAGATCGATGTCTTTCCTCCCAAGCCAAAATGATCCTCCTCTCTGCCAGGGAGAATCTTAAAGGCAACACGGCATGCAAAGTCACTTATCACTCACTCATAGAGACCACACGTAGTTCCACCTGATGCAATGGTGTTGCTTTCAACATAATCTGCGCATGCGTGACCTTTGTAAGCCAGCTGGATCAGTCGGTATGCAGTTGTCTCAAACGCCACGAGTGCTTTTGTCTTCAGTATTTTTGGCTTGAGCTTCTCATTGAATTTTGCACATAACTACTGTCTGTTCTCCTTCTCTACGTCTTTCGAGAAAACAACAAATATCGATATCATTTCCCGGTCTTGCCATTTACTGGTTGGTCCCAAATTTTGTGAGAGTGCTGAAAACTATGCTCCCAGTTTAGCTTATTTTTTCTGAAACAATATAAACAGTATTAGCAGTATAACATATTACAAGATGATATCGACAGTTACTAAGCATGCTCAGAGAGATTGTGAATACTTCAATGTTACAAACCATAGGTCATTGTAATTTATTCGTTCATTCACGGTCTTGATTATTTTTGTAGTAGATAAATATAAGAAGTGACGGTCAGGTTTTATGCTATTTAAGTAACATACTTTGAAATCCTGAAGTTATTATGAGGAATACTGTTATCAACACGCACGTGTCAGATTATCTAAATGATTCATGTCATTCGTGCGAATGTGGTAACATCTATTTTGCTCCGCAACCATTTGCCAAAAAGTTTTGTTCTGATCAGTGAAGCGAGTATAAAGGCACGCACTTGTGACTTTCGACAAACGGTAATCTATCTTTTTCAGCGTTTTGTATGTCGAATGTACAGTTCGTTGTTGTAGCCATAATCCAATACCTCAAAAATGAATATTTCACAGCACTTATATACTTTTTCATGACAGCCGTTTGACAGTGTTGTATGCGTGCAGAGCCGTAAAAGTCTTAAGCCGGTGCTTTAACAGAGGACACCAACACGGCACACAAATTCGACGCCCGCGTCCAGCCTTTGTACGACTGGCCGAGACAACATGTAGTCTGCCACGCGCCGTTTTCCGCCATTCATTTCTCCTCCAGATCGCACGCAAAGCGCTCATTTGGGAATTACTGACACACATGCAAAGAACTCGTCACCAAACGACAACATTAATTTCGAAAGAGTTGCGAAAGTGTCTGTTGTGGTCACGTGAGCAAATCAACTACTCTTGTTTGAAGAAGTCAAGAAAGTGTTTTGAGACAGAACCGTTCGGTTGTGATATCTATTCAAAGCCTCGCATGCGCCATCGTCACGTGTGACCGAGACTTGAGCATGTATTTTAAGCAGTGAATTTTTTGTCTTGGTGGACTCGCGTTCAAAGGAGTCTAGAAACCGTATGTTGCAGTTAACATGACCGAGTTCAACAGTTGCCAGTGTACTGAATCATTCAGTGACCTGCATTTCTGTTTGAATAATATAGCGATTCGACAAAGAGCATTGATTAATCACTACTGTCATTCGGTCACGTTTTCTCTGAATGTGTGTCAGGGATTCCTAGATTGCACGTTTTGCATGCGAACTGGGGAAAAAAAATGCCGGACACTTCCTTACATGTGTGAGCGCAAATAATGTCACTGGCGGGGCCTGAAATACGTGCTATTTGGACGAATTTCGTGGCTGAATACTCAACGGCTTCAAGGTGAGTATGACTGGTGCAGCAAGCTTCAGGTGTCGAAGTGCCTTTAATTAAAAAAACTCGCAATCTATAAGAAAATGGCAGCTTCCCAATTCAGGTTGATGCTTTTGTAGATCAAAGGAGTGTGTGAAGGGGCTCCCAGAAGACGTCGGGATGCGCAGCCCTATGGTAAAACGGGCGCGTTGCAAACGGCGAGATTTGCCAAGATTTGCCAAGAAAAGCAAGAAAACCAAGCATTCTCCATGCTCTCGCTCCAAGAAAAACGAGGCCTAGGCGAGACTTCGCAAGCAGCTCTGAGAGGTGCTCCGCCTAGCGAGAAAAACGACAAAAAAGTGGCGGCGGTGCGACACACAAAGCTTGGCTTTGTGTTTCTAGATGATACCTTTTTTAATGTAACCGTCCCAACTGCCAGTTGGCAGCAGTTGTAGACCGGTGAGGGCTTGTTATGTCTTTAAAACTGGTGTTTAGATCACAGATCGGGCCGAGTCAGTCAAAAATGTCTTCCAAATCTGAAAGTGGAGGAGTCCACTCATTTCATGAGTCGATGCACGTGTCGTCGTGTGTGTTGTTGTACCATTTGGATAGGTAACCTACCTAAACACCCTACTTCAGCTAAGTTTTGCCAGTAAATTTACCGAGCAATAGATCTAAACCGTTGTAGATTTTTTCCACAAGCATTGTAGTATTGTTTTGATCAATTGTTGTTGTTTCTTACTCTTAGAATGTGATTTTGTGTTGTTTTCAAGGTTTCTCGCATTCTGGCCGCCATCTTGCGCTCTCCACTTAGGACTACGAGATCTCGTCGGTCGTTGCTTTTGGCCTAGTTCTTGCCTTGGACCGAGACTAGCCAAATCTTGCAGGGCTAGGTAGCGCCGCAACGCGCTCCAGGAAACGAATCATTCTACGAGGAAGGGTATCAGGCAGGTAGAAATAGGAGAGGGTGGATGGGTGGGTAGGTAGGTAGTTCGCTGAAACGACGAGAGTTGAATATATGTATATATTGTTATGACCCCACTCAGTCCTCTTATAAATATTGTGGCTCTTCTTGTTGTCTAGGGGTTAGGATATGGGGTGCCATAACAAAGTTCATGCCACTGTTGTTAATAACGGACTGAAAACAACAGATACCAAATCCATGAGGAGAAACGTTTCTGAATTCAACGGATTTTACTAATCTATAATTTATCAGTGTAAAGAAAATGGTCTAATCAATTGTATCTAAGATTATCAGCCAGCCAGCCTATAATTGAAAGGTGACACCTATCTGGTTAGGATCCAGTAACACCCACGACGTCCAGATGGTACTGTCCGTTGACGCCCGTTATCCAATAGTTCTCTCCATTTACGAGGGGTGGGCCTGGTTTCAAACACATCTGGATCGTTGAGGATGACGGTGGTATTAGCAGATCACACTCCCACCACAGAGAAGTGAGAACGGCATCTGGGTCCAAAACTGTAGAGGTACAGGGCACATGTATGGTAGTTCACTAAACAGATGGGGACATCTTTCTTCCCTGGAGAACAAACCGTTCGACTTCTCGACAGAACCGTCACTGGGGCTCACACATTCCGTTCATGGATCTGAGATTATCTCTCTCTCTCTCATCTCTTCACGTAATCATCACTGGGGCTCTGAGATTCTCTCTCTCTCTGTCCTGCAGAATATGCACGCCCCGTCTCTTCCGTGTTGGAATCAATTCTCCGCTCCACTCCTGATGACGTCGCATTCTCCTTCAAAATGACGTCGTCCGCCAGATGACGGAATCTATCCACTATTGCGGGAAAAAGAGAGATTCTCTCTCTCTCATAAGGCATGGCTGACTCTATCATAACTACCGTTATTTGAGGCTGGCTGGCTCTCACATATTCTTAATTAACATTAAAAATATCTCCACTCGTCACTATATATATATATATATATATATATATATATATATATACATCGACTGCCGATTTAAATAAAACACAATACATAGCATGCAAAAGAACGTCCCCTAAATTTCATTGGCTCAATTCATCGTTTTGCAGTAATCTGTAACTTATGCAGTCACGCAGAGAGATGAAAGCAATTTTTACACCCACATCTGTCTGTCTGTCTGTCTGTCTGTCTGTCTGTCTGTCTGTCTGTCTGTCTGTCTGTCTGTCTGTCTGTCTGTCTGTCTGTCTGTCTGTCTGTCTGTCTGTCTGTCTGTCTGTCTGTCTGTCTGTCTGTCTGTCTGTCTGTCTGTCTGTATGTCTGTCTGTCTGTCTGTCTGTCTGTCTGTCTGTCTGTCTGTCTGTCTGTCTGTCTGTCTGTCTGTCTGTCTGTCTGTCTGTCTGTCTGTCTGTCTGTCTGTCTGTCTGTCTGTCTGTCTGTCTGTCTGTCTGTCTGTCTGTCTGTCTGTCTGTCTGTCTGTCTGTCTGTCAGTATGCGGTATAGTCACAGTTTTGTTTTTGTTTTTTTCGTGTAATAACATATTTACGCAGTACTAAATTTTTTCTCTCGTATAGTCTCATAGCGTAGAAGACATACATTGCAACGCCTCTTGTTCTTTTAGTTTTTGTTAATTTTAAAAGAAATCTACATCTCTATTTAAGCCTGAATGTACATGAAGTAAAATGTATCTCTCTCTCTCTGTGATGCGTCTATACCTATCACAATCCAACAGAAATTGTTTTTCGTTCTCCACTTCCTTATAAAATTGAGAGAGAGAGAGAGAGAGAGACAAACAGACAGACACACAGACACACAGACAGACAGACACACAGACAGATAGACACACAGACAGACGGACAGATAGACAGACAGACATACACAGACAGACAGACAGACAGACAGACAGACAGACAGACAGACAGACAGACAGACAGACAGACAGACAGACAGACAGACAGACAGACAGACAGACAGACAGAGACAGACAGAGACAGACATACAGAGAGACAGAGAGATAGGAGAGAGAGAGACAGAGAGAAAGAGACAAAGACAGAGAGACAGAGAGAAAGAGACAAAGAGACAGAGACAGAGAGACAGAGGCAGAGAGACATAGAGAGAGAGAGAGCGAGAGAGAGAAAGAGAGAGTGAGAGTGAGAGAGAGAGAGGAGAGAGAGAGAGGAGAGAGAGAGAGCTAGCTAAGGTATAGAGAGAGAAATATTAATAATAATAATGAATACCATTTGTATAGCGCACTTCTGTACAACTCAATGCGCTGACATAACCACATTCACACGCAGACATTCATCAACAAGCTTACCAACATAATACAAAACATAATACAACTTACAGACCTGAGAATGGATACAACAACATACATAATCATGAGAAGAAAAACCTTCAATCAAACAAAAGCCAGTCGAAACATGTGAGTCTTCAGTTGCGACTTAAAAATAGGTAAAGTGGGTGCGTCACGCAGGTCAGCCGGCAGCGAGTTCCAGACAGAGGGGGCATTGAAACTAAAACTACGCTCACCAAAAATATGTGTACTACGTTTAGGAATTTTGAGAAGCTTTTCATTTGCTGAACGGAGAGAACGGGATGGTTGATATGTGCGAAGAGATGCCGAAAGATACACAGGAAGAGTACCATCAAAATGACGGTAGGCCAAAACAGCAATTTTGTACTGGCAGCGGAATTTCACGGGAAGCCAGTGTAGATGCCTAAGCATGGGTGTCACATGATCGCGTTTTCCCTTCCTCAGCACGAGACGTGCTGTGCAATCGTCTGGTGTCCTGTACGAAAGCCTGCCGGTTCGAAGCAAATTTTATCTTCCTCCTCTAGGTACGTAGTTGCCTCGTCAGTATAGACGAGAAGACTTTGCTCGGTATAGGTAATCATCATATGCCACTGTAGTTGTCTGAGTCGCTTTCGTTTCATTTTTTAAATATTGGAACAATTATTGATTTTGACCATTCTGGAGAACACTGTTGATTATAAGTGGAAATTAATAGTTATGTATGGAATGGTGCAATTGTCTTTTTTGCTACTTTTAAACACTCGCCCGGTATGCCATCTAGTCCTGGCTTTACTCTTTGTAGTCTTGTCTGGGTCTCATCAACGCTAACTGGAGCATCCAGCTCTGGGTGCGCTGTGGCCCTCCGCATCAAGAAGGCTATCAACAGGTTTACTGCATTGTGTGGAGGGATATTTTGGAAATGATTTTTCCAGACTTCTAAACCAACGTGCGGCGTTCTGATCGATTTCCTACCTACACTTCGTATCAGGGACCAACGATTCTTTGTGTGTTCTAAACTTTTTATGAGGGAGAAGCTAGTTTCTGAGAACATTTTAAAATCTCTTTTTATGGTTTGTACTTTCGTCTGCAGTCATTATATATTAGTCTTTCAGTTGTTTATTGTGCTGCTTCATATACCTAAGTGCCATCCTAGTTTCGCTCTTCAGTTCCTTACATTCGTCATCAAACATGTGTTTCCGTTTCTCATAATCGTCCAATTTCTTATTCTTATCTCCTGTCTCATGCATCCAACACATGTAGCTAGGCTCATCATGAAAAGGGAGAGATCATCTTCCATTGAGATTCCTATCAAACGATGCTCAGTGCATAGGCCTATCGTTAGTGAAATCAAGCCCACCGACCTTGTCCAGAAACGGATTAACTTACTCAGGGTCCCATGCAATTTTGATATCATCTTAGTTGCAGTCTGTGTTGGACAATGCTGTTTTCGACGACCAAATGAAATTTCGAGAGGCATATGTTCCGATTCTATACGTGCGGCTATGATTAAATCCATGTCAAAATGAAGAAAATGAGCAGTTATCAGGCAATAACTAACTACGTTTTCTCCTCGGGGCGAAATGTATGAACTAGGTCCCTCTCTGCCACTCTCTGAACATTCGTTTAGAATGCAGAGATGATGACCCCCAGAAGAAACCAACAGCGTCATCTTATGAAATTCCAGCTTGGGTGAACCTGTTGCATTTACAGTCGCAGAGAGAGAGAGAGAGAGAGAGAGAGAGAGAGAGAGAGAGAGAGAGACTTTAAAACTGTATATGTCAGGCCGTCGGCCCATAAACAAAGCAGTTTATAACATCTGAATCATATATTCAAACAGAAATCCAACAAGAACAACTAAATCATATTCAACACACACATGCACACACACGCACGCACGCACGCACTCTCGCAAAAAAAAATAAAAAATAAAAATAAAAACATATGTTCTAACCAAATACTTCAGCACATCATGTGTGGGTTTCGTACTACTAGGTGCGGTATAGCCCAGCTCCTTTAACAACAAAGATACTATCAGCACGTATTCAGCTACTAGACCGCTAATCAGTCTAGCACGACGAGGCTATTATCACCATCTACCTAGTCCAGGACATAACAATTCCTTCCAAACCATAATCAAAGAGCAAAAACTAGCCAATGAAAAAACACACAGATCAACACTAGTAAACGATCATTATGAGAGAGAGATAGAGAAAGAGAGAGAGGGAGGGAGGGAGGGGGGGAGGCAGGCAGGCAGGGAGGGAGGGAGAGAGGGAGGGAGGCAGGCAGGTAAAAAAATCACAAGGAATGCCAGCAGGCCGCGGAATAAAAACAAATACTAATAACATTAACAGAAACCTAATAAACGACATAAATAATTTTATGTTCAACCAGATCCTTGACAACGATGTAACCATATGTACTCGGACGGAAAGAAACTTTCAACTGATCACATCGTGGTAAGGTCACAGTTGCAAACCATTGGCAAGACAGACAAAGCAATGGTACTGTCAGTCATTCATACATCTAGGAGTATAACTTGTTGATCCAAGTCGGTTAACAAACTACACAATAATTTATCAACAACGTCTATTCAAAATCAACAATCAAAATCAACCATCGGAAAGAATTGACACTAAATGTCGCAGCTCGGGAACATTCTGCTGAATTAATATGTGTATTCAGTTGACAAGTTTGTCACAAGTACTGCAGCGTTCTATTTGCACGGCTGTCACGAACCAATGCTTCACTTGATGCTGTGGTGTTTCACGTGGTCGGTCCTAAAAAAGCAGTCAGAACAGTACGCTGCTTCTACACACACAGCACACCCTATCCAAGATGTGAGTGGTTCAGCACACGCGTCACACCATGCATGCACAACTTGCGGTTTGGCGACTCCTTCTCCAAGCTGCCGGATGACCTCGGAGGTGTCCATGGGCACGACGTGCATTGCACCATCAAACGCACATTGCACGATCTTGTCGTGACGTCGCCGATCCTCTGTTGCACTGTCTGCAGAAAAGTCTTTCGCACGATTGTCACGAGGCGCTGATAAGTTCTTCCTCGCCGAACCTCGAGCAGGTGTTCCCAGAGGTAACACTCTTTTCCCCAAGCTCGTGTGTCGTCGCCGGAGTTGCAAGCGTCACATGAAATTCAAGTGCTGTGTGGGACACGCATACGTTCTCGTCGTAGACACACCGTACCTTGGCCTGTTCCATCTTCGGAGTTGTAGGGGGAGTAAAATATTTAGGAGACTGCATGTCATTGGATGAAACGGTGGGTACTTCAACAGTTGTTTCCACTTGTAGACCTCCATTTTGTTTCCTCTGATATGCCTGATGTCTCTTGAAGTCTCGTTCCCTTTTCGACGGAGATTTCCTGATCTTGGGAACGACGTCACGGCATCGTCGTACGTTGCACCCCTGGGTCGCTGATGGACTCATCCATATTAGAGTTACCGTTGTGCAGTCAGAATTTGCCTCTATATACCAGTTTTTCAAATCCTAAGTTTTTGCAAGTTCTCTCACCGCATTCTGCACGATGGTAGGCAAAACCTTATCTTTCATGGCGTTCCGGTACTCGGACATTCCAGTCGTACGGCTTGTCAAACAGGAGCTCAGAACAAACACAGCCTACCTCGGTGGCGACACACTCAGAGAGAGAGATAGATAGAGAGAGAGAGAGAGAGAGAGAGAGAGAGAGAGAGAGAGAAACTGAGACACAGACACTGAGAGAGAGACTGAGAGACTGAGACACAGAGAGAGAGAGAGAGAGAAACTGAGACACAGACACTGAGAGAGAGAGAGAGAGAGAGACTGAGAGACTGAGACTGAGACTGAGAGAGAGAGAGAGAGAGAGAGAGAGAGAGAGAGAGAGGGGGGGGGTGCGGGCGGAGGATACGTTAAGGGAGAGATTATTTACACGGTAGATTAAAAGACAGCGAACATGGAAGTGTGGTTCCAATGAAGTCATGACAAAATGTGACAGACGCATACGAACAAAATATAGTACAAATCATCATGCTCAGATGTTGTATGAGTGCCTACACAAACTGAAGTCAGGTAATGACGAAGCAAACTGAACGCTTTCCACGCATCAATGCAAAAGGCGTTTCATTGTGCGAGACTAACGTTATAGAGTTATCGAAATACTGCAATAAAATTCGAAGAATTTAATTTCCGCTTCGTTCGTGATCACGTATCACTATCCGCTGACAAAAACGTTAAGAGTAATTACTTGATTATATAATTGAGTAATTAATTGCCTACGTCATGTCATTCTAAAGTTGTTTACGTCATGTGTTGCATCATTTCTGTGTTTCTGTAGCTGCGCACCAACTACCCTGAAGGACTGAATGTGTTTGACTGAGAGAAATAGAGAGATAGATAGAACTATGAACACTTAGAGAGAGAGAGAGAGTTAGAGAGAGAGAGAGAGTTAGAGAGAGAGAGAGTTGGAGGGAGATAGAGAGATAGAGAGAGAGGGGGAGATAGAGAGATAGATAGAGAGAGAGAGAGAGAGAGAGAGAGAGAGAGAGAGAGAGAGAGAGAGAGAGAGAGAGAACACTCTGGACACTGGACGCTGAGAGAGCTCGGGCTCCTAGTACTCGGGCTCGAACATTTTTTTTGGATGAGGGTGGTGGAGAGAGAGGGAGGGAGAGGGAGAGAGAGAGAGGGAGAGAGAGAGAGAGAGAGAGAGAGAGAGAGAGATAGAGAGAGAGGGAGAGATAGAGAGAGGGAGAGAGAGAGAGGGAGAGATAGAGAGAAAAAGAGAGAGAGAGAAATAGAGAGAGAGAAAGAGATAGAGAGAGAGAGAACGAGAGATAGAGAGAGAGAGAGAGAGAGAGGGAGGGAGAGAGGAAGAGAGAGGAGGGGGGAGCTATGGAGTGCCTACGTCATGTCATTCTAAAGTTTTTTTACGTCACGTGTTGCATCATTTCTGTGTTTCTGCATCATTCACTGAAGAAGGGCGTGTGCCCGAAAGCCTTTGATTTTGGTGTTAGTCGTGTGTATTGTTCTTATTTAGAGTAATTACTTGACAAATATATGCACATTGGATGCGTGCAATCTCCAAATCTCGCTTGCACGACGATAATATTCGTACTGCGCTTTGACTTTTGAGAAAAACAAGTGGCTATCGTGAGGTCAATAAAAACGCCGGAATCACTGTCAGGGATGGGTGGCATTGTTTGACGCATGTGCAGAACATGCTCATCAAATGCCAAGCGTAACTTGTTAAAATCCATACTTGGTTGAACACAAAAACGTGTTCCCTAGGCTGGGAGTCTCGGGAATGATTGATCATGCCGCAAGCTTCATCCATCACTGCCAACTGAATGTGTCTAGCTCAGGTTTGAGAGATCACCTCAAGCACGAATTAATGGACACTCGTTACAGATTACGGGTAGACGAAATCCATTACTGGAGATCTACCCACACGTAGATGTGTCCAAAGTTAATTTTTTTCTTTCATTCTTGGTAAATATCGTATCCTACGGTACAGTGTGTTCGTTCGCTCGTAATTAGTTCATGGAAAAGATTAAGAACTCGACGAACATATTGGTGTGTCAGTCGCCTTCCAACGAAATCTGCTGCAGCACAACAATTTTACTCATGGAATATTGCATGATGACCACCTGAACCCTGGTAAAAGCAATCATTTATTACTCATAATTTCCTCTCATTTCAAAAAGAAAACCTGAAACTTTTTAATACAGATCTATGATAAACTGAAAAACTTCAAATCGACTTCAAACAAATTATAAAAACTTAAATCATCCAGATTGATTTGTCCAAATGAACATTTATCTGCCCGGATGTTTACTGTGTTTCATGAAAACAAAGTAGATTGGAAAAGAAGCCAATCCTATGAAGTTTACAACAACGAGAATGTAATGTATTTTGTCTTGAATAATGTTATCAATGGCAAAATCAACGCTGACACGTATGTAGTGTCAAATCCACCTGCATAGATTTGCACTAGTAAACGACTCAAACACAGAGGTCGTCGTCCCCGTACACACGGTAACACACAGTTTCTGTTACTATGCGCCCTTGATGTTTCGATTGTGGATCAGTTTGTCACGACGGCAGGGATAACTCTGCTGTTTCCCTTGTCGGCTTTCCCTCACCATGTAGTTTTGCACGCCGTTTATGGACAACGCACACACGGCCAAACTGATCGATGCCGAAAGCGTTTGTAGCAACTGTAAATGTGTCAGACCCTTTCGTCCTTCCAACTGGCAAGTCTGTTACTGGAACCGAAAGTGCTTCCTACCAAACCAGATCGAAAAAGCCTACTAAGTCAAACAGACGACACAATATAATAGAACCATGGTGATGGCAATGATAAAGACGACACTTCTGATGAAGACAATGACGATGACGACTGCAGAGGCACATATCAAGGAGGTGGTATTGGTTGTAGTGGTGATGGTACCGATGGTGATGGCGGTGGTGATGGTGGTTGTAGTGGCGGCGGCGGCGGCGACGACGACGACGACGAAGGAGGAGGGAGGAGGGAGGAGGGGGAGGGGGAGGAGGGAGGGGGAGGGGGGAGGAGGGAGGGGGGAGGGGGAGGGGGGAGGAGGGAGGGGGGAGGGGGAGGGGGGAGGGGGGAGGAGGGGGAGGAGGAGGAGGAGGAGGAGGAGGAGGAGGAGGAGGAGGAGGAGGAGGAGGAGGAGGAGGAGGAGGAGGAGGAGGAGGAGGAGGAGGAGGAGGAGGAGGAGGAGGAGGAGAAGGAGGAGAAAAAGAAGAAAAAGAAGAAAAAGAAGAAGAAGAAGAAGACAACGACGATGACGACGTGATGATGACGATGTGATGATGACGATGTGATGATGACGACGACGATGACGATGATGATGATATGGAATTGCACTATGAAAACAGGAACAGCACTGAGGACTATGATGAAGAGACCACGTCGATGACAATAATAAAGATTCAGTGCGTGATCATCATTCTAGTTGGGGGATGGGGTGGGTGGGGGGTGTTTATGTCTACGAATTGCATGCTTTTTTCAGCTTCGACAGAAACTCTGCAAAGATGTGAGTGCAATTTCTATGCTTGCATGATTCTGCACCTGAAAAAAAGTACAGGGGCTGGAGGCTTGATGGTAGGAGGGCGCAGGTATGAGACACGCTGTAGCTGCTTTCCACAACTTTATTCACCCACGGATACAGGAGCTGCAGGCTGGTCCCAGGCCGGATGGTAGTGGCCTGGACTACAGTGGTCTCTCAAACAGTGGTAACATTTGTCTCTCAGACTGGCAGACGGTTCCCACTTATTAAAGGGATTACTTTTTCGACGTTTTTCGTGTTTAGCACGACAAAGTCAGTCGAATGAATATGCATCATTTATATTTGGCGTCTTAGTGAAAGCTAGCAAGCAGGAGAATGGTGCCCAGTTCAGCGTAGAGTCTTCTTAGCAAGTAATGGAACCGACAGCTGCAAGACACATGGACATCCAACACACATGACTTATCCTTGGGAGAGAGAAAAGGCGTGACTAATCCTATTGACAAGTTCTCTGCATCGTCTTCAAATGTGTCACAGACAATGCTCCTGTCTATCTGAAAGAACTTCTAAAAGACTACAAGCCAGTGCGAAATTTAAGATCTTCAAGTCAAAAACTCATAGATGCTCCGAAGAAAAAAACAGAAGCTTATGGTAACAGGTCATTTTCTTTCACTGGCCCAAAGTATTGGAACAACATTCCAGAACGACTCAGAAAGTCATCGAGTCTAGAAGATTTAAAAAAATGACTAAAACACATCTTTTTAGCCAAGAACCTTTCTTTTGGTGACTATGTGGCGCATTGAGCATGCCTTCTAGGTGTGAAATCTGCGCATAACAAGAATACACATACATACACGTGAATGGCAACTGCGTTCCCCTTCTAGACTAGCAGAAGGGAGACATGTAGCGGCTGTTGAAATACAAGGATTTAGAATCACAAGGCCACAGGTCAACAAAAACGGGAGCGAATAACCCAATAAGGGAAGCTTTGGTCTTGGCTACACTGGTAAAACAGAAAGTTGTCTTTGTCATCAACAACAAAATCCCCAGTCGGACTGTTCCGAATATGAGAATGTTCGAAAGTCTAGAGCTCTGCCTGCAATCCAATCATTTTGTGGACACTTAAGCTGCAGATCTCGATGCTATATTGCCGGAGACACTCATGGGAATAGACGTTACCAAAGTACGGGCGGAGCTGCTTTTGCCTTTCTTCCCGATGATACCCAAGAGGATATCTAGATCCATGTCTCATGAATATTCAGACGTACACATTGCCGTTAAGATCCACGCGTTGGCTCGATATTAGGTAACTAAAGAAGCCCTCGGGGTGATGTTCGTATTGCGATATTACATTGAATTACTGATAAAGAAGGAGCTTAGAGCTACCTTGACTGCGAAGAAATTAGTGTGTTATCATAAGTGACCTGTGCATTCGGGCCATTAAATCTCGTTCTCTCTTTATGTCTCTCTCTACAACAATTTAGAATTTAGTCGTGTTATCTCTACTGTAGTATTATCATGTAGTGATTTGATGTTGAATGATTACGAGATAATGGTTCATACTATAATCACATTGATGAGGCATGATGCCGTGCGGTTTGATGTTGAATTGTTCAGTTGTGTAAATACAATGAGCCGATGGCCTCAAAATAAAATTAATTTCAGTTTAGTTCTCTGTCTGTGTGTCTGTCTGTGTGTCTGTCTAAATGTGTGTCTGTCTGTCTGGTCTGTCTGTCTGTCTGTCTGGTCTGTCTGCCTGCCTGCCCGCCTGCCTGCCTGCCTGCCGGCCAGCCTGTCTGTCTGTATGTCTGTCTGTCTGTCTGGCTGGCTGGCTGTCTGTCTGTCTGTCTGTCTGTCTGTCTGTCTGTCTGTCTGTCTGTCTGTCTGTCTGTCTGTCTGTCTGTCTGTCTGTCTGTCTGTCTGTCTGTCTGTCTGTCTGTGTGTCTGTGTGTGTGTGTGTGTCTGTCTGTCACTCTCTGTCCTTCTCCCTGTGTGACTGTCTGTCTGTCTGCCTGCCTGCCTGCCTGTCTGCCTGCCTGCCTGCCTGCCTGCCTGTCTGCCTGCCTTCCTGCCTGCCTGCCTGCCATCATGCACGCCTGTCTGCCTGCCTGTCTGCCTGCCTGTCTGCCTGCCTGCCTGTCTGCCTGCCTGCCTGCCTGTCTGCCTGCCTTCCTGCCTGCCTGCCTGCCTTCCTGCCTGCCTGCCTGCCTGCCTCAGTCATTCCTGTTCTGTTTGTTTTTATATAAAAAGCTACCGTGGTAGCTATAGCTCTTTCTCCTAACATTCATTCGTTTTTACTGACAATATTAAGCACGACTGATACAATAAGTAGTCTTCCATTGTATCTTGGTTAGAATGTTGCTGAAAGTCAAGTATTCTAGTAATCTGTGTTAGTCTTTTGACAATTTTTCTTTAATCAATCATTTACATTTGCTTTATCTGCTCTTTGTCTTTAGAGTGTGGTACTAATATTTCATTCGTCATTACATAGCCTTCAAGGCTGACAGTCCGTAAAACATTATGCATCAATCCATGCATTCATGCATCCATCCATGCATCCATCCATCCATGCATCCATCCATCTATGCATCCATCCATCCATCTATGCATCCATCCATCCATCTATGCATCCATCCATCCATCCATGCATCAATGCATCCATCCACGCATCCATGCATCCATCCATGCATGTATCTATCCATCCATCCACGCATCCATGCATCCATCCATCCATGCATCCATCCATCCATCCATCCATCCATCTATCCATCCATCCATACATCCATGCATCCATCCATCCATCCATCTATGCATCCATCCATCCATGCATCCATCCATCCATCCATCTATGCATCCATCCATCCATGCATCCATCCATGCATGTATGCATTCATCCATCTATCCGTCCATCCACGCATCCATGCATCCATCCATCTATGCATCCATCCATCCATCTATCCATGCATCCATCCATCTATGCATCCATCAATACACGCATCCATGCATCCATCCATCTATGCATCCATCCATCCATACATCTATGCATCCATCCATCCATGCATCCATCCATCCATCCATCTATGCATCCATCCATCCATCCATCCATGCATCAATCCATCCATCCATGCATCCATCCATGCATGTATGCATTCATCCATCTATCCATCCATGCATCCATCCATCCATCCATCCATCCACGCATCCATGCATCCATCAATCTATCTATCCATCCATCCATACATCCATACATCCATGCATCCATCCATCCATGCATCCATCCATCATTCATCTATGCATCCATCCATCCATCCATCCATCCATCCATGCATCAATCCATCCATCCATGCATCCATCCATGCATGTATGCATTCATCCATCTATCCATCCATCCAAGCATCCATGCATCCATCCATCCATGCATCCATCCATCCATCCATCTATGCATCCATCCATCCATCCATCTATCCATCCATCCATGCATCAATCCATCCATCCATGCATCCATCCATGCATCAATGCATTCATCCATCTATCCGTCCATCCACGCATCCATGCATTCCATCCATCTATGCATCCATCCATCCATCTATCCATCCATCCATACATCCATGCATCCATCCATCCATGCATCCATCCATCCATCTATCTATGCATCCATCCATCCATCCATCCATCTATCCATCCATGCATCAATCCATCCATCCATGCATCCATCCATGCATGTATGCATTCATCCATCTATCCATCCATGCATCCATCCATCCATCCATCCACGCATCCATGCATCCATCAATCCATCTATCCATCCATCCATACATCCATGCATCCATCCATCCATGCATCCATCCATCCATCCATCTATGCATCCATCTATCCATCCATCCATCCATCCATGCATCAATCCATCCATCCATCCATGCATGTATGCATTCATCCATCTATCCATCCATCCACGCATCCATGCATCCATCCATCCATGCATGCATCCATCCATCCATCCATCTATGCATCCATCCATCCATCCATCCATCCATGCATCCATGCATCCATCCATCCATGCATCCATGCATCCCTCCATCCCTCCCTCCATCCCTCCCTCCATCCCTCCCTCCATCCATCCCTCCATCCACCCATTTATCACTCGACACCTATGACGTAACCTTTGGCATTATGTACTGTACGGCTCAGTAGCCTTTCCATTGCCTGTGATGGACATCAGTCAGGCAGAATGATGTCAGCTGAAATTATCAGCCTTCTTGCTCCCCTCATGCGATATCACACAGCGCCTGCACGTCGTCTCCTCCAGCTCTGCCCAAACTCGGAGCGTGCCAGCACGTGCGGGCTTCAAATACCTATGTGAACCCCAACGTTGAATGGACAACCGTCTGTTCTTCATAACAGAAAAGGAAATTGTCATAAGCAACTACATGTACATCTTTTCTTTTCCTCTGTAACCATGTTTTGGTGGTTATTGTTCATTTTGCTTTATTGACTTAAAAAAATCAACGATGAGGTTTGTTATCCAACCACTTTTGGGGTGCAAACATATTTCCTGACCACTCCGGCAGCTTCTCACATCCGTCATGTTTGGGCGTGGTAGAAATGTACTCCGCAATGATTTTGGCGGATTTGTGATGGTACTGTAGATCGTTGTGAGAGACGGCGCCCCAGAGAAAATACAAGAAAAGGATACACAAAGGGAACACCCAAAAGTAGGTTATTAACACAGCTGTGTGGGAACACCTAAAACCCGTAATTTGCTGCCTCTCTGTCGTCTCTCAGACTGATTCATCATTGTCTTTGACGTGCCGCAGCAAGGAGTAGCTGCCGAGATCACTTGTGGATTCCAGTGCTTCCATCTCTCGTGTCTGGCTTTGACTTACTATGTGGACGAAAGCTTTCAAGTGGCAAGGGTTACGACGCTTTAATCATCGCCTTTGCCTGGCGTTCATATGAGACTAGGGTTATGCCTCTCCAGACTCGCTCAGATTTATGGTTTTGCATAAAAAGCTTGATGATACGTCAGTACTGGACGGGCTGTCTAAGCGTAAAGGAGACTTCTCAATCTTAATGGACAGAGGAGCAGAAAGGCACAAAGACTTGTCAAAAGAAATTCAAAAGAAGGAAAACATGGGTGAGAGGATGCGAGATGCAAGTATAATCATCTGTCAGACGTAAACAAACTGACAAACACTCACCGAAAAAATGTCTGATTTAGAGAGCCATACAACACGAGAACGATATTAATGGCTTTCGAGTGTGAGGGGGAGCCGGCGCATGCGCAGTGCCGGTTCTGCCCACGGAAAATTCCCAGTTCCAGGGTCACGCGGCGGCCTTTGTTCTGGCGTCCTCCATGAATGGCTTTGCACTACGTGCTAATCTCTTTAATTCCAAATGTGACTTGGCTTGTTCTTTTCATAAAGCACACACATTCAGGATAGGCAGGTAAAGGCACAGGTAATGGTGTTAGACAGGGATTAGTCACCCGTGTCAGGGTCTCACATTGCTTTTCGCCTTACCTCCTAATCACTGGACCATTCAAACAGTATTTCACTGGCACCTGACCTCCTAATCACTGGACCATTCAAACAGTATTTCACTGGCACCTGACCTCCTAATCACTGGACTATTCAAACAGTATTTCACTGGCACCTGACCTCCTAATCACTGGACCATTCAAACAGTATTTCACTGGCACCAGACCTCCTAATCACTGGACCATTCAAACAGTATTTCACTGGCACCTGACGACGAACGCAGCGACCTTCACGTAGAACTCGCGCGGTCAGGCACCATCGCCATCTCCACTCTGTGGGGAGGATTCCAGTCTGTGGGCAGTATTCCAGTCTGTGGGTAGTATTCCAGTCTGTGGGCAGTATTCCAGTCTGTGGGCAGTATTCCAGTCTGTGGGCAGAATTCTAGTCTGTGGGCAGTATTCCAGTCTGTGGGCAGTAATCCAGTATGTGGGCAGTATTCCAGTCTGTGAGCAGTATTCCAGTGTGGGTAGTATTCCAGTCTGTGGGGAGTATTCCAGTCTGTGGGCAGTATTCCAGTCTGTGAGCAGTATTCCAGTGAGGGTAGTATTCCAGTCTGTGGGTAGTATTTCAGTCTGTGGGCAGTATTCCAGTCTGTGGGCAGTATTCTAGTCTGTGAGCAGTATTCCAGTATGTGGAGAGTATTCCAGTATGTGGAGAGTATTTCAATATGTGGGGAGAATTCCACTCTGTGGGAAGTATTCCAGTCTGTGGGCAGTATTCTAGTCTGTGAACAGTATTCCAGTCTGTGGGCAGTATTCCAGTCTGTGGGCAGTATTCCAGTCTGTGGGGAGTATTCCAGTCTGTGGGCAGTATTCCAGTCTGTGAGCAGTACTCCAGTGTATGTAGTATTCCAGTCTGTGGGGAGTATTCCAGTCTGTGAGCAGTATTCCAGTCTGTGGGCAGTATTCCAGTCTGTGGGCAGTATTCCAGTCTGTGGGGACTATTCCAGTCAGTGGGGACTATTCCAGTCTGTGGGCATTATTCCAGTCTGTGGGGAGTATTCCAGTCTGTGAGCAGTATTTTAGTCTGTGGGCAGTATTCTAGTCTGTGGGCAGTATTCCATTGAGTGGGGAGTATTCCAGTCTGTGGGCAGTATTCCAGTATGTGAGCAGTATTCCAGTGCGGGTAGTATTGCAGTCTGTGGGAAGTATTCCAGTCTGTGAGCAGTATTTCAGTCTGTGGGCAGTATTCCAGTCTGTGGGCAGTATTCCAGTCTGTGGGGACTATTACAATCTGTAGGGTGTATTCCAGTATGTGAGAAATCTTCCTGTCTGTGGACTGTATTTTTGTCTGCGGGGAGTATTCCAGTCTGAGGGCGGTATGGTGATCTTTGCAGGTCAAGTGCTGAGTTGAGCGGGCTTCCCCCTTGACCGGCCTCGTATTGGTCACCATATTCTTGTTTTTAGGTTGTGGGAACCTCCGTTCGTCACAGATAATTTTGTCGCCAGTGGGTGTTTGAAGTAAATACATTTTCTCAATTTAATTTGTAGTAGTAGGGAGGTGTGGGTGGAATAAAAACGAGAAAGGTTACCTTTCACTACTTTCGATGTGGTCAAACAACAACAATTGTCGTAATTGAACGGAAGCATTATTCTGTCAGTTTTTGCTTTTGCGCATTTATTCTGCAGAAACGTTGAGTCATTGACTGCATGGAGCGGGAAAAGCCAGCTCCGCATGCGACCAGCTTAGGATGCAACACGCTTAGGATGCAACACTGCCCACAGACTGGAATACTGCCCACAGACTGGAATACTGCCTACAGACTGGAATACTGCCCACAGACTGGAATAATGCCCACAGACTGGAATACTCCCCACTCAATGGAATACTGCCCACAGACTGGAATACTGCCCACAGACTGGAATACTGCCCACAGACTGGAATACTGCCCACAGACTGGAATACTGCCCCCACAGACTGAAATACTGCCCACTCATTGGAATACTCCCCACACAATGTAGTACTCCCCACAGACTGGAATACCTCCCACAGACTGGAATACTGCCCACAGACTGGAATACTGCCCACACAATGTAATACTGCCCACAGACTGGAATACACCTCACAGACTGGAATACTGCCCACAGACTGGAATACTGCCCACAGACTGGAATACTGCGCACAGACTGGAATACTGCCCACAGACTGGAATACTGCCCACAGACTGGAATACTGCCCACAGACTGGAATACTGCCCACAGACTGGAATACTGCTCACAGACTGGAATACTCCCCACAGACTGGAATACTGCCCACAGACTGGAATACTGCTCAAAGACTAGAATACTCTCCGCACACTGGAATACTTCCCACAGAGTGGAATTCTCCCCACAGAGTGGAATTCTCCCCACATATTGAAATACTCTCCACATACTGGAATACTTCCCACAGAGTGGAATTCTCCCCACATATTGGAATACTCTCCACATACTGGAATACTGCTCAGAGACTGGAATACTGCCCACAGACTGGAATACTGCCCACAGACTGGAATACTGCTCAAAGACTGGAATACTGCCCACAGACTGGAATCCTCCCCACAGACTGGTATACCGCCCACAGACTGGAATCCTCCTCCACATAGTGGAATACTACCCACACTGGAATATTGCCCAAAGACTGGAATACTCCCCGCAGACTGGAATACTGCCCACAGACTGGAAATTGCCGGTAGTCGCTGAGGCATGCTATCAAACAAAAGTGATGTCAAATTGTGGGCGATTAGGAAACTGAAGCCTCTGTGCAGCCTTTTGCTTAACTTCCATGTTGCGATGCTTTGAAGAGAATGCCTGTCTGAACACACTGTCAAAAATTGCAACGTAGAAGAGGCTTGCACGGGGTTTTTCTGTTTTTAATCGACTTTTAGTCTCTGCAGTTTTTGAAGGTTCGGCCTTTTCATCAGAAGCTGGATTCGACCCATGTCTTATTTTGGATGAAAGAAATGAAGCATTGTGTCTCTTGTTCTCATTGATCTGTCGTGCCTTGAAGACACTCCTCATGTACTCTTTCTCTTTCTTCCGGAATTTCAGTGACCGTTTTATCTTTTTCCTTCCGCGTAACACTCTCTCCTGCATCCAGGCAAACAACGATAACAAGTAGCTGCCAACCTCTTCTGACACGGTTTGTTGAGGGGATTCCCCAAATTGCCTTCGCCGAATCAATTGAAGATGAACACGCCTTGAAGGTTCTCCTTGCTACATCTTTGACAGTTATCTAATTAGACCCTCTTTCTTCCAACCTCGCAACCCTGCTCAAACGATCTCCACACCAAGGGTGTGATAGATGAGTCCTGGAGAGGATGGGGGTGGGGCTTGAAGAAGAGGGGGGGGGCGCGATTGTGTGTGAGCAGATGTAATTGGCGAGGTGGGAATTAAAGACTCCCACTACAGAAATTTTTTCCCAAGGAAGCATTACCATTCGGGTGTGGCTGGGACAAGCTTGTTGTTCGCACATTGCATGGAGGAGGAGTAACTAAAGGATATAGCACATATACAGTTGTAAGACCGTCTGTATTCCTGTTTGGTGCTTAACGGAGCAAAAGCCCCACTTTACTCGGGAAACCAATTGATCCGAACATGGTTTTATCAGGAATTATTAACCACAGAAGACCATGTCTTTAACGCTGTTGCTGAAAAGAAGAGTAGAAGACAAGCAACCGACTGTTTCTTTCATGAGCAAGTCTGGCCCTGAAGAGGGCCGTTTGGGGGTTGTACTGCCGCCGATGCGGGTAATCACCGCTACAGGATGGAGAGGCAGCGGGTTGGCAGGGGCGTGCAGCGATGCTCTATATCCTTTTCGGCAAGCTTTCGAAGCTGAGGCTTCTTCATCAGGCCAAAGTAACAAGGCTGGCTGTGGAATGGAAATATATAGTGTGACAAGGGCAGGTAAAACACGTGCAGGGCGGCGAGACAGTGAGGGGAGTTCAGTGAGGGAAGTCAGAAGGAGTGCTCTGCACCAACATCACAGGGCGGGAGAGGCCACAACAGGGTAAGCACTAAAAGGGCGTGCGGGGACAGCTTCATCGATAGCGACTCAGGAGTCCCATGTCCCTATTGAGGCCATTCTCGTGGGTACGGAATTTGGAAATGAGTTTGAGCTCAGCCACTCTGCGTCGCTGTAGGTCCGTCAGTCCACCTCTTAGCACACTGACGAGCATGTCAGAGGTGGCGTGGCTCGGGAGATTGAAGTGCTCGGCCACAGGCAGAGGGGAACCGTTCCTGATGGTAGCGCGGTGGCTGTTCATGCGCTGGCGGAGCTGTTGGCTGGTTTCTCCGACATACCATGCGTCCCTGCAACCTCTGCGGCAACGGATGAGGTAGACCACGTGGCTGGAGGAGCAAGAGTACTGGCCCCTTACTTGGTGTGTCACGTGGTCTCTGACTATGGTGGTCTCGGTGCAGAGGATGGCACAGGTCAAACACCTGGCAGTCTTGCAGGGTTGTACGGCATCCACCGTAGAGTCGGGGAGCTGGCTGCGGACTATCCTGCCTCTCAGGTTGGGAGGTTGTCGGAAGGCTACCATGGGTGGCTCAGGGAGTACCTCCGAGAGGTACTGGTCGTGGCAGATAAGGTGTTGGAGGTGTCCGAGTTCCCGTTGTAGCTTCTCCGCGCCAGTAAAGTACTGCGTGACGAAAGGGACTCGGCTGGCCTCAGTGTCACTCCTCCGACGGGTTAGCAGGTCTGTACGATCCATGGAGATCGCCCTGCGAAACTGTCTGCGGATGGACTCCCTGCGGTAACCGCTACGGAGGTGTGTGCCTCGCCGCTCTGCACGTGTTTTACCTGCCCTTTTCACACTATATATTTCCATTCCACAGCCAGCCTTGTTACTTTGGCCTGATGAAGAAGCCTCAGCTTCGAAAGCTTGCCGAAAAAGATACAGAGCATCGCTGCACGCCCCTGCCAACCCGCTGCCTCTCCATCCTGTAGCGGTGATTACCCGCATCGGCGGCAGTACAACCCCCAAACGGCCCTCTTCAGGGCCAGACTTGCTCATGAAAGAAACGGTTGCTTGTCTTCTACTCTTCTTTTCAGTAACTGTACAACCGACCCCGGCACTTAGATATATCCACTTTAACGCTGTTGGGCAGTCAGGTGTAAGGTTCGCATCAGAATACTTCCAACTGTGCAAATATTGATTCCACTGTAAATGTTCAAAGCGCATCAGTAAATATCCACCGTGGATAATGAGGAACCGATGAAATGTCCAACGCAGGATTTTAGTAAACGTGAATTGATTTGTGTCTTCCGAAGTCCTCATTCAAAAAAACCTTTACACTGCCCCCGCCATTTCTATAGGAAACATTGATTCTATTTGTTTGATACTACTATGTGCAGGTGAACGCTCCAGACAGAAGCCCAATTAATTGTAGTTTCCTGACTGTGACACAAAAACATACGTTCCTTGAAGCAATGGAAATTAAGATGAGTTTCAAGAAAGTTTGCCATCGGCGAGCTTCATTTCATGCCACTCCTTCTTTCTTTATCGAATAGGACGGTCAGATAAATGCACGGAGATGTATTGCTGTCCTATGGGTTTAGTTCAAATGCACGATGGTCGTTTGAAGGTTGGTCTCTCTGATCAGTGGAGAAGAGGATTGATTTCTGCTTCAATCTGGTGACCACTGTGTTGTCTCGAGTTCTGTCCAAAACTGGATTGCCGTTCATTTGATATAGTGGTTCTTACGGGCTTCATTTCGTAATCTCCTGCCAAATAAATCTACAGATAGGAGGGTGCGGTCTTGATTCACATCAAAACTATGATTCAGTCGTTTACTCACTCAGTCGCTCACAAGAAACAATAAATCACCCACTAGTTTTGTTGCTAATCAGTCCCCTTTTCACTCACAGTATTTCACTTAGTCACTCGATCGCTCACTCCGCCATTTCCTCCAGCACTCATTCATCGACTAGCTTCATTCGCTCGCTCTCTCGCTCACTCACTCCCTCACTTACTCCCCCCCTCCCTTCCTCCCTCACTCACTCATTAGTCTACCCACCCACCTCACAGCCAGCCCACCAGCCAACCAGCCGGCGAACCAGCCAGCCAGCCAGCCAGCCAGCCAGTCAGTCAATCGGCCAGCCAGCCAGCCAGCCAGCAAACCAGCCAGCCAGCCAGTCAGTCAATCAGCCAGCCATCCAACCAGCCAGCTAGTCAGTCAGTCAGACTATCAACCAAGTAATCAGTTGCTCAATTAGTAGATGAGTCACTGTGTCAGTCCTGTACTCTCTCACACAGCCACTCACTCAGTCACTGAAGCCGTGTCCTGGCTGGGACATTCTTACACGTACTTTTCCGATATTTCGACTTGCCGCAAGTGGTTTTGTGACTTGCCGCAAGTGGTTTTGTGACTTGATGGAAGTGGTTTTGTGACTTGCAGCAAGTGGTTTTGTGTTTTGCAGCAAGTGGTTTTGTGATTTGCAGGAAGTGGTTTTGCGACTTGCAGCAAGTGGTTTTGTGACTTGCAGCAAGCGGTTTTGTGACTTGCAGCAAGTGTTTTTGTGATTTGCAGCAAGTGCTTTTGTGACTTGCAGCGAGTGATTTTGTGACTTGCAGCAAGTGGTTTTGTGATTTGCAGCAAGTGCTTTTGTGACTTGCAGCGAGTGATTTTGTGACTTGCAGCAAGTGGTTTTGTGACCTGCAGCAAGTGGTTTTGTGACTTGCAGCAAGTGTACTTAGTTCGAAATCAATGACGATAACCATGTGCCTTGAAGTCCAATGTACAAGTCGCCGTTGTGGGTGATACTGCATTCTGATTGGCTAGTCAGAGCACGTGGGTAAGATGAAGATCTTTCGCGCCAAGAACCTTTGTCGGCCATTCATTTCTTTGGTTCGCAAGCAAAACACTTATTTTCCTAATTACTGGTACACACACAAAGAAACCGTAAGCACTGAACTTTATCAGTTTCTCAAAGTGTTATGTAAAATTCATCAACATTGTATTTAGATTGGTAAATTATTGAAATCGGAATGTGGGTCGAGTAATGATCATAGTGCAGGCCACTGAGAACTACGTGATACTACATACCTTATCATGTATCTCGGTGGTTCGGGCAGTCAACTTGGGTAGTAACCTATTCATAGACATTCGTCACTGAACACAAGACCACGGGAGTCATGTCGACCATCGTTCACATTGGGTACTGCGACTCATTAGTACACAGCTTTACGCACTCACTTAGTCACACCACGCATTTCTTGTTCCTTTGTAGTTAGTCAGTATTACTTCTATGTCTCTACCTCGCAGAGTCGCTCATTTACACAGCATCATCCCTTCTCGAAAAGGTTTTGCCTTTCATATTCTCCAACACTCCCTTTCCCCCTTCAGTCATCACGTTCAAAAAATTATCATTTGTTGTGAATACAACATGACATGATGACACTGTTCGAAAAAAGTGTTATTGTTAGCAACACAAAAAAGTCACAGCCCTAGCCGTATCAACAATTAGTTGTAGGAAAACACCGAAAAAACAAAATGGGTTCATAAAAACAAAAACGTCGGCCCCGTCGCTGTGACACGCAACTGACATCAGCCTCCAACTTTTTGCCGTACCCCCTACCAAAGCAGTCTCTAATGCCACGATAACAAGCCAGCTCTTGACGTCATCAAAGTTCATCATCATTAGCATGCGTGTCGTCACGAGTCACACTGCCCGCACTGCCGTCTCCAGGTCTGTTCCAGGAGTCCTGTTCCATGCCAGTAATTAGTCTGATCTGTCGACAGGGGAAAGCGAATTAGGTGCAGTCTGACAAACCCCATCTTTGTCGACAGTGGGAGGGCCTGGGGTATTGTGTACGCAATTCTCTTGTTGTCATCGACGTTCTCCGCCAAGGTTCGTGCGATGCCTTGTCCGTGAAATCGCGGGCTTTAACTGGGAGAGCGGAGAAATTCGTGTTGACAAGGCAGCCATGAGTGCTTCTTTTGAATAACGAACGTACCGGTAACTGTTTTCTCATTTGTTAGGTCGTGCTGACACATTGATTGCAAGCAACTGACTGGATGACTGAGAAATGGAATCAATGCTTCAGTTGAAGTACTTTTGCGTCTCAACATCGTCGTGTTTAAAATGCCCTGAAACTTTGGTAACCAGAATTGCAAAGTATTTCATGTTTGAATGTTAGTAACGAGGCACCGATGTTGGCTGTGACCGTGAATGAGAAACAAAGCTAAAGTAGAAAAAATGTTTCTCGAGAAAACGCTGAATACAGTCACTAGTGCAATTAGTCACGCATGCATTTTTCTGAGCTTTCCATCACTGTAAAAAAGAAAAGAACAAAAAATATTCCTTCTAGAAGCATGCTGTTATTTCTAGGTTGTGGCTGCAATGTTTCATTTTGTCATTTTCCCTACTATAGCCTTGCTTTCTCTCGCACGATCATATTTTCCTTTGGGTCAGGCGTGAGAAGAGATCCAATGTCATCCTTCGCGATGTGTTATGGGTACGTGCTACAGAAAATGTGTTTTTGACTCTCTCATACTCAAGCCAGCATAAGTTTTAATAAAGGCATTGACCTAACAAATAACACAGTCAACAAAAATTATAGAGCGTAGAGTCTCGCTTGCTCAACCATTTATCAATCAAGTGTCAAATCATTTTAGTAAACTAGAGATTTCGCCTACCGGGGAAAGTTCTACTGACTCAGGTTTACAGAATGGTGTGAACTCGCCTTTTTCGAGAAAAATAGTGCCGAAGTTTTCGTGACTTTCTTGCGATAACACTATGCTTAATTTCCTTCAGAATATAAGGGTCAGCAGAACTCACCCCTGAGTCGACATCAGGGATTCTTAGCAGCCTTCACTGCAAAATTCGTACACCCCAAGATGACATAGTTGTATGTGCAAATATAGTTATTCAAGCAATGTAGCATATCGACATAACTTCCACTTTTCATATTCGTCGGGCATTGTTCATTTCGATAAGCAGCGAATTAACGAGATGGATTTTCTATCCATGCGCAATGAATTGTGCAGCAGGGGCTGCTTAGCCTCTTTGTTTGCTCTGCGAAGACTGCAATAGGCAGGGGGATGACGATAACATTAGAGTGTGTGGCCATTTACTACGTCCTGGAGTTAGAAATGATTTTGCGTGTCAACGGCCGGAGAGAGGAAATAAGATTTCTGCACAAAATAGCCACTTTGAAAGTGACTGACCCCCATCTGTATACATCTTCCCACGAGTCACATTAGGAAGGCGTGATGCGTAGATATCGTTCCACAGAGGACATACCTGCCTTTTGCAGATTTTCTTCCACTACAAATCGGTCGGAGAAGTTGAGTGAACCCATCCTCATGATCACTCAAACTCACTGCAGGAAAAACAAGGTCATGGTGTGTTTCGTTCTCTTTGGGTGGATTGGAAATGGATAAGGGACGAGGATGGAGTGTCTGTCTGTGCGATGTTCTCCATTTCAGAATCACAAATAATGTCATGTTCCGATTTGCTAGAGAAACTTACATGCTGGATGAACATAACTTTTCTCCCATCTCTCCCGCCCCTGGGATTGAACCACGGCACAGCGCCTCGCTGCAAAGCCCAACGCCTTAGCATGCTGGACCATCTACACCTCCAGCATGCTAAGGCGTTGGGCTTTGCAGCGAGGCGCTGTGCCGTGGTTCAATCCCAGGGGCGGGAGAGATGGGAGAAAAGTTATGTTGATCGAGGAAAATTGCTGCGACCCTGTCTTGTCACTTTGTCTGGTATGAATGTGTGCATGATTGTGCATGAATGCATAGGTGAACATCGATTGATGCACCTGTTGGTTAAACGTCTTTACGTGCCAACAAGAATGAAAGTTGTGATGTCTGTGGGATCTTCCCAGAAATCCATGGTGTTTAGTTTACATGTTGGATGGATGCGGTTGTACGGGCGACCAGCCTTTGCGTGCCATGTAAGGCCACTGACTCTCCTTGTCACATGCGTTGGTGAGACTACGAGCAAGTAAACACTCCATTTCTCCAGTCATCGCCATATTAGAAATCGCGTAGGCAGACTCGGTAGGTCTACTCTCATCCAGACCCGGGGCCGTATTCATGAGAGGGAAGTGTTGGGTTCCGAGCGTTGTACTTCTTTCAATCAATAAAGACTGGAGGCTTGTAAATAGTTCAACTCGTAGAATTTACTACGATACTTCTTACAGTGTAACTCAACGTGTCGTTGGCCCTCCACATGGCGCCTGACAATTTCCCCCGCGGCGCATGCGCGCATAGCGCGTCATCTAATTACATAGAATTCAGAACGAAGGCAAAACCAAGTGATAAAAACACGATAACACGACAGGAAGTGACGCCTTACTTTGTGAGTAAGTGCCAACTTTTGAAGTAAAATCACTACAATGGGATGCATGTCGAAAGTGGTGCTTCCTTTCGAAGTAACAATGTAGTAAAACAACCCTACTTCTACTTAAGCCAGGGCCATACTTAACAGCGAGTTAAGCCGTCATTGCTGTCTACGGTTCGCACATGCAGAAAACGCTGTATTTCGGGATACTTCAAGCTCATCCTAAGAAAATGTAAGCTATGAACAGCATTAATTTATCAAAACTGTAGGTTGAATGCATTAATAGGTCGTGAAAGCTCCTACATTAAGAAAATGGAAATGCGTGTCGACGCACCTTCACGCCGAAGCATCTGTTGACATTGTGTACAAAGCTAGTTTTCTCTGATGCATTTTTGCTATGAACACACTGTTCATATTAAATTGCTTTATTTTTGTAAATGAGGAAATGCGTGTCGACGTACGCCAGGGTTTCACGAGTTTGGTGGGAAGAGTGCGAGCTGAGGCTGGAGCGAGAACGTAGTTGAGGCAGACGCTGGAGGGCACACCCTGTCTGATTTTCATAATAACGGTCTGTCAAAAACGAGGCGGCCAATGAAAATTATGGCATTCTCACGACAACATTTTTAAAAGAGGGTTTGTCTAGCAAGAGATTAAGATGAAGAGAGAGCGACAAGCTAACTGGAGCGATGGGGAGGAGCTGAAATTAGTTGAAATGGCTCCGAAACATCAGCAAATTTTGTTTGCACCATTGTCCGCCAAGGTGACAACTCAAGAAAGACCGAAGTCTGGCAGACAATCTGCGAGGCTGTAAACTCTTTACGAGTTTACAAGCGAAATCTCAAACGCACGTACAACTCATCATCATCGTGCAGTTCAAATGGATGTCAATGGCCGCGAAACACTCGCTGCCTTCTTAAACTTCCACGCAACACCAGCTTGTGAACAAGCCTGGGTTCATTTGCGTCCGACACCGGCACGTCTTTGTGACTTCGCGCCTGCTGGCCATTGAATGTTTCGCTTGACAAAATTAATAATGTCTATGTAGGGATTGAATTTTAGAGTCGTTCGTGTAATTAAAGCACAATATGGTCTCAATCTCCTGCGTTAAACTGTGATCTACATCTACATTGTACATCTGGAAAGAGACAAGCCACGGAGCCCCAAAAGAAAAGTCTGCATGTGGACAGGGTATAGTACAGCAGAGGGTTGCCTCTTACGAGCCTACAGTATCAGTGAACATTATCAACACTGTGGTATTGCAGAGTGGTTTGACTGCAGGGTTGGATCTGAATGATCCGATCCTGTCTTGATCCTTTCCGTCAGCCTTTCTGGCCACTTGGGGTCGCCCTTGGCCGAGTTTCTGAACAAGACCCTGAAAGCCCAACAGCCAGGGACTCCAGTTCATGAGGAGTTTCTTAAGCCGCTCCGGCCGTGAGTAACATTATATTTTCTATCAATAATTTGTCTTTTTTAACTTGTCAAGAAAGGCTTATCTTTGGCGACGTAAAGTTGACTCTTTATGATATTCTGTTTGGCGACTCCTGGTGAATTTCTGTTACGATGATGCTGTAAATCATTATTCTCTGAATAAAAAAATAAATCGGCCACAGCAGAAGGGTTTATTGCCATTCATTGCAGATTTCATAGTGGATTTAAGAAAAATATTTGAAACAGAGATGTACTTGCGATTGGAGACTCACGGAACAAGTGGGTTAATTTCCTATCATCCTTTTCCTTGCTGTGTACTACATCAGATGTACACTTATATCTGGGCATCAATCACCGAGCTTAAAGCCAAGCAGTGAGCGATGAAAAGCTTGTTTGAAGCTTCTATGCGTTTGGATCGGGAAATAGTACTGTTCTCAGTGTAAAATCTCATTTCTTCACATTATGCGGGGGTTGGGGAATGACCCATTAAAATATGACTTTCAACGCCCCTGAGCCCCACAGAGATCAATTGCAAAATGACAGGGAAAGTTACCATCTCGTAATTCCACTGAGCAGGAGAACTAAGAGCCAGTGTACAGTTTTAATGTCGTTTACTGATCTACACAATGCAGAAAAAAACTTATTTATTTAGTGATATTGCAGTGACGTGTACATGGCATCAAACATTCATTAGACACGCATGCACGCTCACATACACAAGCACTCACGCAAATACGCTGACACATATATGCGTGTGAGTGCGCGCACACACACGAACACACACACACCCACACGAACACATACACACACAA
>JAWQFJ010004837.1:285000-290000 GCA_034096865.1 Theodoxus fluviatilis
GTCTCTCTCTGTCTCTCTCTCTCTACCTCTCTCTCTCTCTATCTATCTCTGTGTATGTGTGTGTGTGTGTCTCTGTCTGTCTGACTGACTGTCTGTCTGTCTGTATGTCTGTCTGTCTGTCTGTCTGTCTGTCTGTCATTCTGTCTGTATGTCTGTCAGTCTGTCTGTCTGTGTTCTCTCTCTCTCTCTCTCTCTCTCTCTCTCTCTCTCGTTTCTCACTCGGCTGAAACAAGATAAGAACATTGAATCGGAATGTCTAAAGCTGTTCCAGGGAAAGATAATCCTCAACCATGAAATAAAACAGGAGAAGATACAGCCAGAGGAGAACAAGAAATTCTGTAGCACAGTAATAGAGCAGGGGTGTCACATAGACTTCCTCTTGGCTTTGCATTGCAGAGAAAAAGAAAAACATTCTCTATCTATGAGTATGATTCCGCTTTTTCAGTACGTGGATGTACGAACTGAGGGGCAAACGAATGGATGGGTTAGTGGATTGATGGATGAATGCTAGCTGAATGAATGGGTGAATAGACGAATAGCTGGACAGATGAACTGACGGACGCACGGACGGCCGTCTGGCTGGCTGGCTGGCCAACAGGCTAGATGAATGGATCGATGTATAGAGGATGGATGAATGATTGGATGGACGGATGGATGGATTGACGCCTGACTGATTGGGTGGCTGGCTGGCTGAAATGATGGATTAATGGACAGATAATGGACGGGTTGATATATCGTGGGGTGAAGTTTTTCGACCGTCAAACTTTTGTAGGCACTGTAAGGCCACTGATTTTGCAAATCACTGGTGACGGTCTGAACATACACAAGTGAATACTACACTAATCTATTAAAAAAAACTCTACCAATGGTGTGGGAAGGTGCATGGGGATGCACATCGGACAGAAAATTAGTCCCCTTCACTTCATCGTCGTCCACAGGGCCAGCTGTACACGTTGTTCCCGCTTTCTATCCTCAACACTGGGTGTAAAACATTCCTCCATATATTCCTCTACACGGCGTGTTCGTTAGAGGTTATCACGGTCTTCCAACATGGCTGCTTCCGGGTTGGCCCCATTTGAGGGTCAAGGGCGATTCACGCTGGGAGTAGCCAAGAGTCCTTGAACATGGTATTGCGTATTTGAAAGCCAGGCTGTACACAGTTTAATTCTCCACTAATGCATGGCTCTATTACTGAGTATTAGTCCTGCTAAGACAGCTGCTGCGACTTGTCTTCATAAATTCCTGTCTGCACGGGGGTCACCTAGCTTCCGCAGGGAAGTCGAAAGTCCACAACATCCGGTGGTCGCTCTCAAAAGCTTATTCACACACTGATCGATGCACAGTGACAAAATCCCAAATCAGCATTAGTATAAACGCACTCCACTCTCGGGGCTCGATCCCGTGAGGACAAAATCGCTGTCGTCCGCGCTCTCACACGTGGCCTCTGTCGCTTTCACTTGTCCTTTCGTCGCGCTCTCTCACTGCCTCGCACTGGCGACTTATATATTCTGTACAGTTTCCAGAACCTTCAAGAACAACAGGAATACACTCGATTGTCTTCCACGTAGCTCGAACGACGTCACGTGACCCTTCAAAAGTCGAATTCCCCCTGATAACGTCACGTAACTGCGCAACGACAAGGTCGAGGAGGCTTGTGAAGGAGCTCGATGCCACCAACACATTGTAGCATATTCTACAATCTTCACAACTCAACCATGGGCCGTGGAATCCAAAACTCATCTGTTGAAGGTTTCACTGTCGTCGTGATCATTAACAAGGTTTCTGTCGTCGTCGTCATCGTCGTCGTCATCGTCATCGCCCACGACGTCGTCGCCATCGTTATTATCGTCGTTGATACAATCATCATCATCGTCACCATCATCATTCACAGGCCATTTTTCCAAACCGAGGGCTTGAACTAAAACTTGCGCCCAAGAAAATTGAGTGAATGGGTCTGTTTATAACCAACTATTCAAACAAAGGCAAAATATACGAAAAAGATTGTTCTGCATCAAGAAGTTCTGGCATCTCTGGAGAAAAATCTGCGTGCGTTGACAACAGACAGGCCTCAAGGCAGCCCGAGATTCTTGAAAAAGACCTCTTCTAACATCAAAGGAATGACAACGACCTCAGTGCATGCAATGCAAACTATCGGAAAAAAAATACAAATCAATCACTGTCATGAATCTTTATTAGGCTACTGCCACATGCAAGCAGTTTGCTCAGCTCACGAAGAAAGTGCACGAAGATGTGGCGTGAAAGGGAAAGGAGAAGTGAAACACATTGTGGTCGCTGTCAAGATGGAGCATTTTCCACGTCGATCCCTCTGTGGATCGGAGTAAGGAATAGACCTACCAAGTCTTCTTAAGATATTAGGAAAAAGAAAATTACAGAAGCAATGACGTCCTTGTTTTCTCCTATTCCGTCCAACACCGATGATGTGGGAAGCCAATGACCCAACGTCGCTTTTAAAAACTGAGAAACTACAGAGCTTCACCCGTCTATCCATGTATTCCTAGAGCGTGCAATGAGTGTACAAGTCTTTCAAAAGAAAGTTATATGCTGTATCGAACAAATCCTATGGCATTTTTATTTTTTATAGGTCCATCTAATCTTATGAGCAAAACTAAGCAGAAAACTTTGACCCAGCCGAAAGCTGAGCACAAAAGATTTCCATCTGATGTCCAACACCTCCAACCGATTGATGGACAAAGAGGTCCATCAGATCTTGTTTGCGTCTGTAGACTGACGCGATAACGTCATTAGACACTATGCGGTTCGTCGAACCCTCTAGGTTCAAGGTCGGACTGCACATCTCGAGTCCTTGTTTGCCCACGCGTTGCAGTTGAAATGGTTTCCTGCATCATGATGGCGGAGAGGGATAGATCAAGCTCTTTCTAAATGCTCATCGTATAACATCCTCATCCCCTCCAACCCCCAACCCCATAAAAAAGAAAGAAAAGAAAACAGCGTTAAAAAGACGCTTCCTTCAACGTCTGGGAAACTGAAGGCAAGACGTCAGACGACAGAGAGGATCGTTTCACGCACTTACAGGCTCATCTGCCTCCTCAAGCCCGCCTCCTCCTCTTGTGCTTCTCCTGTCCGTGAGGGCTCTCCCCGACAGAATCTTCATAGCTACGAAGAACGTGAACTTCTGCGAGACCCATGAACAAAGCTTCACAACCCACTAGCCTGTGTAAGCTCAGTCAATGAGATAGTTAAGATTACAAAATCAGTTGAAGTTAGCTTGTGAGGCTGGTTATGCATATATCTGGAGTAGCGAAGGCACTACTATCGAAAGAAGCTTCGCGAGAAAGCTGAAATCTAGGTTGCTTGGTTTTAACAGGCAGTCGTGGAACAGCAGAATACATGCTAGAGAAAGATGCCGAATGTATGGATTCTTCACAACCATGTTCAAATGTGCAAAAATACCTAGATTTCATGGACAGTAAACGAATTCAAAGATGTACTGGTCCGATTTAGATTTGGAGTAAATAAATTGCGAGGAAACAAGCTTTTCACGCACAGACATAGTAAGGACCAGCGTAGCCCCTTCTGTGGTGTATTCGAAAAAGAGAAACACTTTTTGTTCTTTTGTCCTTTGTTACAAGACTTGTACAACGATCTACATAACAGACACATTAAAGAATATCTCAAATGTCCTGAGGCCACTGTAGTATTTCGCCCTTTCATAAATCTCGTAGGGGGAACCTGTGGATGTATCGGCGTAAGACATGTGAACGCTTTGAGGGACCAAAAGAGCGACAAGACAGAGGCTATTTGAGCAACTGCAACAACTATTTGAGCAACAGAATGCTAATTTATTTGACCCCATATTCAAAACCTAGGTGACCAAAAGAGCGACTCTCTTAACGCCCTTTAAATGCAGAATTACTGTATTTCTAGACAAATCATAATAAAATATGGCAAAAAGCTACAGAGTTTACAAAAAACTACAAAAATAAAAAGTAATAAGTGATTGACATTCAAGAACATCATATGTAATAAGAGACTTTATCATTTTCAAGGAGCCTAACCATGCGAAACCTGAACCCATCCCTTGTTTGTTTCCCTTTTCTTCGTGTCCATGTGAGCTACCTTGGTACGTTTTTTGTGTATGGTAATGTGGTCTAACATATTCTATTACAACCGCAAATGTTAGCGCTCAATTACCCGATGTAAAAACTACAATTCTGTCGCTCGAATGGTCTACGGGGGTCGGCTCTATACAATCAAAAACCTAGGTGGGCGCCAACATGTCCATACGCCGAATGTATTCCTCCCCCGACCCACAGGGGGCACACGAAGTAGAGAAAGAAAAGTATGCTGGATCTATTTCTCCAATTGTCTTTTCACTTTGTTGGCGTTCGTCGTTTGGCCGTCCGCCATTGACCTCTTCTGCCGCCACGGTGGCGCACAGCGTTGCTGACAGCGCCGGAGGAGGCCGACCTCGCCAGAAAAATCGCCATGGTCTTCTTTTCCTTTCCTCTTTTTTCTGCTTCGGGTGGTCTTAAAAATGAGACAAATGCGAACGCCAGTGCTTTTTTACACTTCGCAGGCAAGTCAATACAGATTTGTTGTCTGCCTCCTTGCGATGTAAATGGAGTGGCTGCTAGGAGACCAGTCTCTCGAGGAACAATCAATCCAACTGCAGGGTTAAAAAAAGGGTGAGCAGCCTTGCTCTTCTTCCTTTATCAGGAACGTTGGGCTCCCTGTAGGACATCCCGGCATCAAGGCCTGCAGTCTCTTCTTTGTGAGATACCGGACCATCGCGGTGCAGAAAACCATGTCATCCTTCTTTTTGCCCTTGATGGAGCAGCGGTTTTAGACAGAGTCAATTACATTACATCGGTTGTGAAAAGTTTTTGTTGGGGATTTTGTTTCCGACAAAGTTTCCCGAGGTGGAGAAGGAGGACGTGGTGGTGGTGGATGTGGTTGGTAGAGGTGGAGGGGAGGGGACGGTGGTGGTGGATGTGGCTAGTAGTGGTGGAGGGGTGGTG
>JAWQFJ010004837.1:292500-312500 GCA_034096865.1 Theodoxus fluviatilis
GAGTGCATTTCGTCATTCATGAGCTTGCTCGGGGGACACTTTTCCTTCAAAGTAGACTAGCAACACATTGACCTTTCTAGAAAGGTGAAGGTCGAACAGAAGGGCATGCTTGACACCAGTGCGTGCACGTGAGTTGCCTTCGCATGTCGAATCGTGGCGATCTTTCGGCCAGGAAGGAAGAATTAGGTTTCTGCGCCAGAAGCGAATTCTCTGGCATCGGTAAATGTCAGTGAGCGGCTCTTATCTGCTCAGGGTCTCTCTCAGACTGGTTCGAGAGTGTTCTCTTCTCCATCTGATTAGCATTGCAGAGTGTCTTTCAGAAGCGGTTCAAATTGCCACCGCATGGAGTAAAGCAATTGAATCCCGATAAAAAGCATCTTTATTTTCTCGAGAGATTAAGTACCCTATTTGAAATTCAGGTGATTTGCATGCGAAGAGTGGGAGCGCAAAACCCAATCAAATCTTGCAAATTTGAGGAGGCTTCGCCTCGAGGAGGAAGTAAACTAACATACTTTTGCACACCATTTAGCATGCGATATTTGGATTTTTCTTTATTGCGTATACCCAGAGAAATCTCTGAAGGATCATACTGCGTTTTCTAAACTTTCAATACAAAAGTGCAGTTTTGAACTCCCAAGATCACGCGGCAATCACAAATATCTCATCCGGATTGGTCCAAGTCATTAACAGAGAGAAGTCCGAATGCACAAGCTGACATCGAGTCACCGGAACAGACCTGACGCATCAATTCTTTGAAAGGTCCTCGCCAAATAAACAAGTTTAAATCCGAGTTCTGCAACGCCCTGATCGCCCTCTCCGCTGGCCCTCCCAAGATGCAACGCGAGAGGGAAGAGCATGCCGGGAGCCAGACAAGGACCCCGTGTCTCAATGGTGTTCACGTGACCCGGAGGCCGACCTTGGGGGCGCAGGAAAGGTCAGGGAGGTGCTGGGCCGAGACCCCGTAGCCCTTGTTAGTCTGGTAATGGTTCCATTAGTACGTGGCTCTGGGCCTGGGTCTTCTGGGGGTCACAGCTGTTCCCTTCTCGACAGCAAAGGCCGTCGGGTGGACGTCGCCGCCTAAGGGGAAAGGAAGGATGCCAGCCACCTGCCCATCCCTGGTTACCAAGGTGATTGCATCCTGCGTTGGGTTCAACATCTCTTCTGTGTTTTCGTCTGAACTGACATGCCCATCCTGTGGCTGTTTTTGTCGAGGTCTGAAGCTCTAGAAAGACCCCACAGATTTATTCACCCAAAAAGGTCCACATACTTCAGGTTTCACCAGCCACCCCGCAGCCTTTCTCCGTCGGAAGTAATTTGAAGAATGCAGTACATCTGTCCAGCCCAGTGCGACTGCACACACAAAACACTACTTTGTGGTTTTTCCGAATGCATTTTGAAAGTGTAGATCGAGTGCTTAGGGTTCAGATGCTGGATGAGATGCTAGGACAGGTAATCAAACGACGATGATTACAAACGCAGTTTCACTCGGAAACAGAATCTAACAATCTCAATGAAAACCCTAAAGTTGTCATCGGATTAGTGTTTGAATTCGATGTAGGAACTTTTTCTTCGCGATTTGTTTAGTATAGCTTTAACGCTCTCCTCAGATTTCGTGTGACATATACGCCTACTTTTTCAGCCTACAAAGAAATGTACAATGTTTTTTAAAATAGAATTACACTTACAAGTCGGATGGTCAGACGGTGAAACTAGATTTATAAATTAAAGAAGCTTATGTAACCAACACATTTTACAGGCAGTAATTACTCTTAGAGAAATATACCGTGGCGATAAGCTTCCTCTTGAAAACATCGCCAAAGAAAGGCTCGACCATTAACGATATGGAGATCCTCATAAGGATACCTTGTCTATGAAGTGACAGCAATGCTGAACTCCTTCGCATAATAGCAAGCATAAGAAGCCCTCACTGCACATTCGGGCAGATTTTCATGGTAATGCCGTTTGTGCCAAACAAGTTTTTTGCATTCTGCTGCGCAAGCACGAGCATCTCGTTAACAACCGGAGATAGAAGAGGGAGTGAACTGCAGACCTGATTGCTGTGCGCATGCGTCACAGGAAAACAACGTGTGCAGAAGTGTTGCGCGATCTCATTCTGTGAGCCCGAGTCAATAGTGACTCTGGCGCAGTTTGCTATGAATGCGTAATAGACTTGACCCTTCGCATTACAGCATTGTGCCAAAAATAGCTCGTTCTGGACACTATTTTTTCCCACTTTTACAGAAATCATTCAGATGTCAAAACATGTTTCCATTTCAACATAAACATTTTATTCTATCAAATAAACGCTTGTTTATTGCCTCGACAAGCGTTAATTATGAGTTTTGTGCGAAATAGTCTTCGAAATACTTTAACGGCGTGTGACAGGGAGAAGAGTGCTATCCAACAAGCCTCTCGTGTAACCTCCTTATGAATATGCCGGACGGATTAGTTCCATCACGTGATTTGAACTGTGCTAGAGACTCTTTCGCCGGCAGGCGAAGTCTCTAGTGGACTAGAGTGGCGAGATCTGAGACCAAGGCTTGTTGGTCACTATATGGGAAACGAACGAACGAGTGAACTTAGTCAGGGGGCCGACTGCCTATTTGAATAAAGATGGTAACGACTGGGATATATCATGGCAGTGTTCATGTTATATTTTTGCATGTTCACATTGGATAATGCTCGTTTCTAACACCCCATTCGACCTACTCAATATCTGTGTTATTTACATCATTCAACACGCATCACTTGACATTTTCTCTTTTCTATGTTGTAAGGCGTCAAAGATAAGCGTTGCTGCTACGTCTCTTTGTTGTTCTGGTGTTTGTGTCTTTTACAAGTCTGATATATTGCCCTCGTAAGCCTGGATGTAGCCAACACAAGGGTGAAATATGTCACCAAGCACCACGAAATGGATCGTAAGTCACACTGCTTATTTCAGAGAGACAGCCAAATAACATCAGCTGGGGTCAGCCAGATGCATTTTCTGTGGTGGGTATTTTCTGCCTTTATTATCTCTCTGTTGCTGATGCACAATGCAAATCAAGATATAATCATAAATTATATTTTAAAATATTTATTAGCCCATTTCCCTAAAAACAAAAGAGATAAGCAGAATCCAATTTGCCTAAGATTTTTCCATCGGCACGATGGCTTCTACTCACACCGGCGTGTCATACATCCCTGTAAGCGCGCATCATACATCCCTGTAAGCTCGTTCTCTCTACATTCTTCCTGTGGTGGAATTTTCCGTGCAGCATCGTCCATCTATGAACAGAGAGTGATTTCGGGATGCAATCAACTTTGGAAGTTAATCGATCAGATATGTCCTACTTACGCCTGCTTAGCACTTTTTTCCACCTTTGAGTTTCATTACAGTGTTTATTACGATCGTTGTAATTTCCAGAATTTTCAGTCTTGTATGGAAAAAAAGAAGGTATGGAAGCACATGATTGTCCCTGAGCGTAGCCTTGTAGCTCGTGCTCCAAAACTGAGGCACTCTCGCCATTCTCACCCTCTGGCTATTTCCGCAGGTCTGCAACAGTTCCGCAGGCTCCGTCCTCGTGGGCGGACCAGTAGCCTTGGGCATTCAATGACAAGTTCCGCTCTTCCGCTGGAATGCATCGCAGTTGTTACAGAGAATATCACAAGCTTTATTCCAGCTGCTTCAGCGACGTTCGCACGGTAACAGCTTTCCCGCAAACGTATTTCCATGTAACCACCCACATGTGGAAGCCCGTGCACGTTGACACAGAGCGGCGATGGTCCCTGTGACAGCAACGGAATTCCCGTGCCCCACCTGCTACAAACCTATTTCATCTGCTTTAACGACATTTTAATCAGCTTAAAATGATACCAATAACTCCGAAAAGTCAAAACCCAATTTATGACCTGGTTTCTGCTGTGCAGTCATCTACGTTTTTTCTCAAAGACGTGTATGTAAACCACAAACCAACAGAAAGTGCTTTTCGTCCTCCACATCATCGCGAAATGTACAAGTAGGATTTCTCCTTTCATTGGGACTGTACTGTTAGTTTCCTGTCAGATCATGTATTCCCATTCGAAATCAAATGAAGGCATCTCTAAACTTTCTGATGATGAGATTGTAGAAATATTCATTTTGTCCCAATACATCTTTATACAATAGTACAATATTGGGAGAAATGGTAAGTGATTAGAGGAAGATGGTGGATAAGTGTAGGGAGTGGGAAAAGAGAATGTTGTTCCATGGCGCTTTCCAGTAGCGAGGAAAGCATAAAAACGTGCTATGTCAATTCAAGTAGATAGTTGTTCTACTCCTGTGCACGCTTTTGTTACGTGTAGGCAATGAGGACAAAAGCGCATTTCAGGAGATAGTTGCTCTACTCATGTGCAGGCTTTTGTTACGTGTAGGCAATGAGGACAAAAGCGCATTCCAGTACATAGTTGTTCTACTCCTGAGCACGCTTTTGTTACGTGTAGGCAATGAGGACAAAAGCGCATTCCAGTAGATAGTTGTTCTACTCATGTGCACGCTTTTGTTACGTGTAGGCAATGAAGACAAAAGCGCATTCCAGTACATAGTTGTTCTACTCCTGAGCACGCTTTTGTTACGTGTAGGCAATGAGGACAAAAGCGCATTCCAGGAGGTAGTTGTTCTACTCATGTGCACGCTTTTGTTACGTGTAGGCAATGAGGACAAAAGCGCATTCCAGGAGATAGTTGCTCTACTCATGTGCAGGCTTTTGTTACGTGTAGGCGATGAGGACAAAAGCGCATTCCAGGAGATAGTTGCTCTACTCATGTGCAGGCTTTTGTTACGTGTAGGCAATGAGGACAAAAGCGCATTTCAGGAGATAGTTGTTCTACTCATGTGCAGGCTTTTGTTACGTGTAGGCAATGAAGACAAAAGCGCATTCCAGTAGATAGTTGTTCTACTCATGTGCAGGCTTTTGTTACGTGTAGGCAATGATGACAAAAGTGCATTTCAGGAGATAGCTGCTCTACTCATGTGCACGCTTTTGTTACGTGTAGGCAATGAGGACAAAAGCGCATTTCAGGAGATAGTTGCTCTACTCATGTGCAGGCTTTTGTTACGTGTAGGCAATGAGGACAAAAGCGCATTTCAGGAGATAGTTGCTCTACTCGTGTGCAGGCTTTTGTTACGTGTAGGCAATGAGGACAAAAGCGCATTCCAGTAGATAGTTGTTGTACTCATGTGCACGCTTTTGTTACGTGTAGGCAATGAAGACAAAAGCGCATTTCAGGAGATGGTTGCTCTACTCATGTGCAGGCTTTTGTTACGTGTAGGCAATGAGGACAAAAGCGCATTTCAGGAGATAGTTGCTCTACTCATGTGCAGGCTTTTGTTACGTGTAGGCAATGAAGACAAAAGCGCATTCCAGTAGATAGTTGTTCTACTCATGTGCAGGCTTTTGTTACGTGTAGGCAATGATGACAAAAGTGCATTTCAGGAGATAGCTGCTCTACTCATGTGCACGCTTTTGTTACGTGTAGGCAATGAGGACAAAAGCGCATTTCAGGAGATAGTTGCTCTACTCATGTGCAGGCTTTTGTTACGTGTAGGCAATGAGGACAAAAGCGCATTTCAGGAGATAGTTGCTCTACTCGTGTGCAGGCTTTTGTTACGTGTAGGCAATGAGGACAAAAGCGCATTCCAGTAGATAGTTGTTGTACTCATGTGCACGCTTTTGTTACGTGTAGGCAATGAAGACAAAAGCGCATTTCAGGAGATGGTTGCTCTACTCATGTGCAGGCTTTTGTTACGTGTAGGCAATGAGGACAAAAGCGCATTTCAGGAGATAGTTGCTCTACTCGTGTGCAGGCTTTTGTTACGTGTAGGCAATGAGGACAAAAGCGCATTCCAGTAGATAGTTGTTCTACTCATGTGCACGCTTTTGTTACGTGTAGGCAACGAGGGCAATGCGCCAACCATGTCACGGCGTCATTTCCCCTCCAGTTCACAAGTGGCTTCATGAAGACTGTATGGGCACGGACAGGTTAGTTTCATTGGTTGTCTGAAATAGATGCTGTCTCGCCAGAGCCGGCAAAGTTAACGCGAAATGCCTCTTTACATACACATATGTTCAGGCTACCGTTTTGGTAGGAATTATGACTCCATACTAACTCTAAAGAAACATTTTCTCACCAACGCTTTATTTAAAGTGGACTAAACACGATAACAGTTAGTTACATAATGACCAGATTGTATCTTTCGTCTTTTCTACACCTGACTGAACGATGGCAAAGAAGCAATGAAGCCAGGAGTGGATAGAAGTGTGGGTGGAGCGTGTCTGTGTGTGTGAAACGGAAATTGTTAATATACACTCTTCAACACTCGCATCTTCTTAAGATGAGGTAGGAAAGTGATCTAACATTGCTCTTGTTGCAAACGCTTCGTACATACTCTTAACTCATTCATGACTAGTAGCTTCATCTGATCCTATACGCTGGACATAGTTGTTGACGACGCATAGGTTCATATGACGCTACGCATTTGCATAATTTTTCTTGTTATAAGGGGAAGATCAATTCAGAAAACTAGACTTAATTTCATAGCTTTGGTACTTTTTAAAATATGATTTTTCAAATTACGTCTATGTTCCTGCGATTCCAGGGAGAAAACTTATTAAAGATACTGCGTCTCGAATGAGTCAACCACAAATTTTGTCCATGCATGCATTGCATCCTTGAGCAAGGTCCTGGCCATGGCTAGGGGAAGTCCAATAACCCGGATGAAAGCCAGGCCCCTTGTTGAGAGTTGCCTACGTCCCCTGGGTCTCCACACCAATCTCAACCACCCAGCTCGGGGACGTGTCCCGTCGGGGTCATCTCTGTGGTCGACCATCGATTGGGTGACCTGATAACCCTTGAACCCCTGCACACTGGGGACGTGGTAATTTTCCGCGACGTTGGCCCCAGGATTTAGGAAATACGTAAAGATCATCTGCGCATAATATGTCAGGGGCTTCGTTCAGAAGGACAGGGCTGATGGAGTTCAAGTGATGATAGAAGCATGTGGTGCTTTGTCATTGTGAAAAAGGTCTACTCGTTACAGACACGTAGCAACATATAATCCTAAGCGCTGAGCAAAGTCGTTGACAACGCGTATGTTCATATGATACGACACATTCACATAATGTTTCCTGTTGTAAGACGGTTAGACCAAATACAGCACTAGACTTATTTTTATAGCTTTAGTATACAAAAGACAATTATTCAAAATGCGTAGATTATCTTGTTATTCCAGGGATGAGAAGCACTAAACGTACTGCGTCTTGAATGGGTTAACAACATGAAAAGATTTTCTGAGGCTTTCTGAGGACAAAGCAAAATAATACCCGAAGTATTATTACTCTGCCTTGCCTTCATGACCAAATACAGTTCCAGAGGTCATATTGCAAACGATATGTAACAAAGCTGTTTATATGCGGCAGTACTATATCTCCATCAAGGTACATCAAACTGATCATTAAAGTATATTTATTTACGAAAAATCATGACCGAGTCTATTTTGTCATCATGTGCTGGCATCATAAATCATTAGCCACCACAAACAACTGAAGACACAGCAGAGAAACGTATTTCAAGTAAGGAGAGTTCATGGTCACTTTGACGTGCCAAAATTCCCTCCACGATTGTTTCTCGGCGCGATTTACGAGAGCTAGAGATATGAACTAGCTGTTTCTTTTCATCTTTAATTCCTTGAAATTGATGATTTGTTGAAGGTGAGGAAAAACACAAATGCACACACACACACACACACACACACATGTACGCACGCACGCACGCACACACACATACACACACGCACACAAATAAACACACCCACGCAAACACGCACACACGAACGCACACACAGACACAAACACACGCACTTACACATACACTAACACTCATGCATGCACATACACACACGCGCGCGCACACATACACATACACGCAAGCACACACCTACACACATGCGCGCGCGCGCACCCACCCACATACACACACACACACACACACACACACACACACATCGGCAAGCCGAAGGATATAGACAAGAGACAGACACAGAAAAAAAAAGAAACATCCAGACAGACAGACAGACGGACGGACGGACGGACGGACGGACGGACAGACTGTTCTCGGTCCTTGTTCTTCGAACAAAATCTGGCTCGTGTTAGGTCGGAGCCAAACAGAACTTTGACAGACAGAATAGACGACCTAATAGACATTCGAGATAGAAAGGACTGGCGTCTAGACTTTTCATTGCAGTGCCTTGAACTAAAACATGCATGGAGAATGTTTGACATAAGCCTCCTAGAACTGGAGTCAACTGGGCTGACACTCTGAAAAAGACGAGTTTAAATTGATAGTAAAAAAACAAAACACGCTTCCTTCCTCGGTCGTTCCCTTTTTATCATCTAATGGAGAATCAAATGTTCGAGTACAAAGGTCACATCAGCTAAAGCAGTCACAAGGAGCAAACAAACATCACAACCTTACACAAGTCTCGCTGCAGATAGCGAGAGAGGCCGAGACTTCGGGAATACGCGCAGAGAATGGCGCATTTGACTCGCATTGTCAAAACGGCGGCAGGCGCGTCGACGGCAAATTGAAGCCCACATTGGTGAACAGGGTTGTCACTTTCGGCCATTTTCCTCTTCCGAAACCCTCAGCCATCTGCCGATGGTCTGCGTCTCCCTACATCGCATTCACGGCATTGTGGTTCTCCCGCCCTAGCCGGAAGCGCAATCAAGAGGTCCATTTCGCTGGAGCCCTGGCTTTGCCATGGGTATTGCTCCTCAATGATCGACCACATAGCTCAGTGGGGGACTTTTTGATCTCCAGTGTGACTCTCTGAAGAGCCACGTGGCAGGGACCATTGCACAGCGCTCTACGTTCACTGCTGGTTATCTGAAGTGTGTCAGGGCATGCACATGAAGCGCCCACAGTGGCAGTGAGCACCGGGCAAAATTGTACTGACCCATTGCCTGAATGGGGTACTTCTCGTTGCTCGTGCTTACCGACACAAACGCTCACACAAGGTACATGAACATGTATATGCACATATTGACGAGTGCTTATGCACTCACATACACACCCTCGGACACACACACTCACGCACTCACACACATGCACACATTCTCCCTCTCCCTCTCTTTTTCTCTCCCTCTCCCTCTCTTTTTCTCTCCCTCATTTTCTTTTTCTCTCCTTCTCTCTCTGTCTCTGTCTCTGTCTCTGTCTGTCTCTGTCTCTCTCTCTCTCTCGCTCTCTCTGTGTCTGTCTCTCTGTGTCTCTTCTCTCTCTCTCTTTTTCTCTCTCTCTCTCTCTCTCTCTTTCTTTCTCTCTCTCTCTCTCTCTCTCTCTCTCTCTCTCTCTTTCTCTCTCTGAGTGCTCCGCCGGCGTGAAGCAAGGCGGAATCGAGAGCGCGACAATTTTTTAATATCTTTTCATCAATAATGTAGCAGATTATGTGAGGACGCATGGAAGACATGGGGTGCAAATGGTCTCTGGTTTGACAGAATTATTCTTGCTTATATTTGCTGATGACATTGTGCTGCTGTCGACGACACCAGCAGGACTCCAGTGATAAATTAGTAATCTGCAGCGCATATCTAAAGAGCTTGGTCTTACTGTAAATTTCGAAGGTCGCGATATATTCAAAGTACCCTGGTTCTCCTAGCTTGGTAGAGAGACCGACCGTCTACATTCCAAGAGAGCATCTTTAGACTGCCAAGTTCTGATGCAGTTATTCCTCTTCCCACCTCGAAGAGATGTCAAACAGGGTTCAAATGTCAAAATCTCTCGGGCGTCTGCCTGCATGTCTTTCCTATGGGACTTCAGTGGCTCCTCGTGACGCTAAATCTCCAGTGCAATACAGGCGCCTTTCCCACACCGAATGGCTGGAGTTTATGCATCACAGAAGTGGGGGGAGCTCCTTCGCCGACACAGGTTGAGTGGGAGTTGCCTTTGGAGCCATCTGCACCATCCGTATTAACCCTAGGGTTCTGGAGATGACCATCCCACATCAACAGCACTTGCATGTGCTCATTTCTCTCCGACTCCCACAGAGTTGCTGTTCGAGACCAGCCACTTGATGTTGCTTGCTTCTTTGGTATCATGGCTGCTATCATACCGGAAGTTGTCACTGGCCGTGGGGGATCCTCAGAGGATTGCCAGTCGGTGGAACTGATGCTGGTGCCTCAGCCTCCAGGGAAGGAATGGGTGCACGTGACCCAAGATCCTCGCCTTCTGGAACGTCACTGTCAGAAGTGCAAACACATTCATCGACAACATACTTCGGTGGCGAGCGTTTTGTTAAGTTCTATTGTCACTTTGTAGTTTCGTTGTCGAGGGGTGGACTGGAGATTCACAGAAGTACTCATGATGTCGCCGATTGTTGTCGCAGGGGGATGCTCCTGGGTAAGGAAGGCGCTCTGACTATGGTGATAGGAAGACCAGCAGAAGGAGTCGCTTCTTTCGAGACGTTGTTCAGCTTCCTTTGTCGTCTTATGGGTCGTTTCGGAGTGTCTCGGCGATCTCGGTGATCTGTTTGGGGACTTCTTCTTGGCGGCTCGAGTTGTGGGTGGCGGCGATGCTGAGGAGTAGGACTATTCTGGGCGAATCTAGCCATTGCACGAGACCTAGGCGCCCTCATTCGTTGATTGACCTTTTTATGCGGAAGCTCCTGTGATCTGTAGTCTTGCGCTCTGTAGTTTGGTTTCGCCTGGGGATGCAGTCTGCCACGGACTGGTGACTTATCTCTGAAGCAAAGCTTCTTGTTGCGAAGATACACCTAGTCCCCTTGACGAAGGAGCATCATGACCCAGTCTGAGGAGTCTCAGTTTGTCCGTCCAGCTGGACATCTCCACCAGGACGGGACGCGGATTGTCAGGCCGCTCATCCTCACTCCGCATTCCCAGTCTCTGCACTGTGAAACCAGCTTGTTCTGTACAAATCACATCCTCTTCATCTACCTACATTGCAATCGTCGCGTCAAGACGAAAGCAAAGGCGTTGCTAAGTGTTCTTAATAGAAAGATCTCTCTGTAGTTGTTGGGATCCAACCTATTACCTTTTTTGTACATATATACTATTACAGATTGGAACCAATCACGGGGGGGGGGGGGGGGGGGAGAGTAGTGAAAGTCGAAAAGAGTGTTGAATTTTTTATAGTAAGGGATGGTGCTTTACTGTCAGGGGCTACTATGTAGCACTCGCCAGCGATCTCCTTGGCTTAGATTCCTTGGTGAGCCGTCTTCACTTTATCCATCGGGACCCGTCGGTTAGCTGGGTAAATCACTTTACATACTAGATATTTACCTTACCTTGGGTTTAGCCGCACGACACTCGCTGTCAAACCAAACGGGTCGGCGTCCAAACAGCGGTGGATTGGCAAGAACGCATTTTTGCATGCATTGGTGACAAAAACGAACTGTGTCGTAAAACATTAGGGATGGCCAAATCTACAGAAGTGCCAATCCTGGCAGAAGCTTAATCTAGATGCTTCCCAAACTTTGGCTTTTCTATAATTCCTTTAGACTTACTCGCCCAATTTGGATCCCATCGTATTCTGTTAACGTAAATCTGTTTGCCCGATATGTCATGAGAACTTTTGTTAACTGGACGCTTGGCGATCTTTACAGGCATGTGATGGCTCTCTATCAGACACAATAAGATCGACAGGTAAGTATGAGAAGTCAGCATCTATCATACAGTAATTGACGATACTGTCACTAGGGGGGGGGGGGGGAGGGGGGGATAAGTATGTGCATCGTCCCTCGCTGTCTCCATGTGTGCATCCATTCAGCATGATAAAAAGATGAATGAGGCATAAACGTTTCAATATGTCGCCAAATGTGCTGGCGACTCTACCCTGGGACATTCTAGACTGCTTAAGATAGACACATACGCAACCCCCTCCTCCCCATGGTTCATCGTCATCATCCCTGGTCCATGCTAACAGCCCGTGAGCACCACTCTTCAACCTTTGTCTTTAGGTCGCCACAAAGTATCAGCGGCAATATCGGAATCTTTTCTTGGATCTGAAGAATGGCATATTCTAATTCAGTGATATTGCAAATGAGATCATTTCCCCGTATAATACAGAGAATCAACTGGCGGGACGTACACACAAAGCATTAAAATGGTTGCATAAGAAACGTTTGCTACTCTGAATTCAAAAGATTATCCACATTAATGTTCACAGAAGATACAGCTTGCGAAATAGACTTCTTGATCAACACAACCTTTCCTCCTGATCTGCGACATTGTTTTGAATGTTTCTAGGCCGCAGCGTGAAATACAATGTAATGGGGAGTTGTTCAGATATTGAAGACTCTGTGGCATTTACAGAACCTTACAACTCTCTTCTTTAAAGATGTCTGATTCCCAGGTACAATTACTTTTGCTCTATGGTTTGGAAGTATGAAGCACGAGTAACATTGATACTGCAGAAAAAAGCTCATGTTATTCATATTTTAAAAATCCTAAGTCTTGATAGCCGAAACTCCAAACCATATGGTGTACGGCGATCCAGGTCGTCACCCCCTGTGCATCTCATGCTGCATGAGAGCTGTGAAGTATTGGCTTTAAGTATGTCATATGCCAAACAGCAGACTTCCAAAGCAAGCACACTTTTCGTTTCTTAAGTTGTCTGTGCCAACACTAGAATTTGGGAAATTAACACAGACAACTTTTTGTCTAAGTTTGGATTTGTCAATGTGAGATTTACTCGTAGTACCAGTAATAACCCCCAAAATCGAGTCTTTAAATTACTATTTAGAATTGCCACATCCAATAATGGCACAATAACAACACAACCAGTGAGATTTACCCTTGGAACTCTTCCTTTGGATCCACCTTTGGGCAGGAAGAATAATTGGATGGAATGAGCGACTTTTTTTTAAATTATCTCCCTTGCCGCCGCTTGGCGGCGCGTCGGCTCCAAGGGGCTTGGTTGGTACACAGGACAAGTTCTTTCGCTCAGATTAGACCTGAGTGTTCGAGGTTTTTTAATTGTTTTCTTGCTGTCGCTTTCAAATCTGTTCACAGTACTAGGCTGGCTGGTTTACTTAGATGTGATTTTTTTTAATGCGTGCTAGCTGATATTAGGTTTAGAGCTTGAATTTTCAATGATATTACGCTTCCAACTCCAGTGTTCGAACCAATGAAAACCACGGAAAGAGATGGCCGTTTCGTTCCTTGCATCTCATTGGCCAGCTTGTCATGAGGTCAGCCCGTGATCACGCGCTGACCTCATGACAGTTGTAAGCGAAAAAGCGAGTTGTAAGCGTAGATGTGATTTTTTTAATGCGTGCTAACTGATATTAGGTTTAAAGCTTGAATTTTCAATGATATTACGCTTACAACTCACTTTTTCGCTTACAACTGTCATGAGGTCAGCGCGTGATCACGGGCTGACCTCATGACAAGCTGGCCAATGAGATGCAAGGAACGAAACGGCCATCTCTTTCCGTGGTTTTCATTGGTTCGAACACTGGAGTTGTAAGCGTAATATCATTGAAAATTCAAGCTCTAAACCTAATATCAGCTAGCACGCATTAAAAAAAATCACATCTAAGTAAACCAGCCAGCCTAGTACTGTGAACAGATTTGAAAGCGACAGCAAGAAAACAATTAAAAAACCTCGAACACTCAGGTCTAATCTAAGCGAAAGAACTTGTCCTGTGTACCAACCAAGCCCCTTGGAGCCGACGCGCCGCCAAGCGGCGGCAAGGGAGATAGTTTCCAAAAAAGTCGCTCATTACGATTTAGAAGTTCCGAGATTCATTTGTAAAGTTTAGATATGGTGTAGACGATCTTAAGAACAACAAACATCGTTATGATAAGTTAAAGCAGGACACGAAGTGTTCCATTTGCAACAAAATTGAAAATAAAAAAAGATTTACTGTTGAAATGTACTTTTAGCTCGAACCTTAGAAAGAAATATCTTGTTTGGGCAATACCTGCACACCGGAACATGTTATGTACATGTGCACAGCTTATTGATACGTCTTGTGACAAGAGACGTGGCTATGTATGTTCACTTTGCTTCAACACTTTGGGAAGAAAAACTTCTTTCAGTTGACACGCAATGATGAATCCTGCTGGCAACTGTCTATCACATTCAATTGTATTTGTGATCTCATTTTTGTAAACGGCAGTCGGCCTAAAACAATTAAAAGCCAAAGCCTCTCTCTCTCTCTCTCTCTCTCTCGTTCTCTCTGTTTCTCTCTCTCTCTCTCGTTCTCTCTGTTTCTCTCTCTCGTTCTCTCTGTTTTTCTCTCTCTCTCGTTCTCTCTGTTTCTCTCTCTCTCTCGTTCTCTCTGTTTCTCTCTCTCTCTCTCTCGTTCTCTCTGTTTCTCTCTCTCTCTCTCTCTCCTCTCTCTCTCCTTTCTCTCTTTCTTTCTCTCTTTATCTCTCCCTTTATTTATCTCTCTCTCCCCTCTCTCTCTCTGTCTCTCTCTCTTTCTCTCTCCCCCCCCCCTCTCTCTCTCTCTCGTATAGAAAAATGCTGACATAATGAGATGTGCAGCATTGAACTTGTTCCTTGCATTTAGAAGAAGACGCACGCATGCATGCGGACACCTATTCTACTTTTGTTTTCATAGGAGAAAGCAGAGGTTCAGTTCTGACTGTTTCAGTAGTACCATAGGTTTGTTCAGGAGTACAAAGCGCTGCATGAGCGCTTCATGTTGGCAATTGAGCGCTCTTTGCCTCTCGTGAACACTACAGATTTAGTGCAGCGCTTCACTTGTTAAAGAGGGGGTAAATCTTCTGCGCCCCATGTTGTGTTGATAGACACTAAGAAAGTGTTTTCTTTGCTTCAGACATCGTTTATGCACGTTTAAATGTATTCTGCATAAAGTCCACTACTGTGTCATCCTTACTTGCCATTACTCGCGCATACAGAGCGCTTGGGGCAAATAAAGCCCGTTCCAGTCCCAAAATGATGTTTCTGAGGGTTATTTTACACATTGACGGCCAGTGCGGGATCAAAGACGCCATTTTGAAAATCGTATGAATCACCTCGAATCGGTGATGCACAGCGCTGCTCAGCGCTGAGTGAATTACGCCCCAAAATTGCTGTTCAGGAGTGAAACACGTGCAGCGCTGTGCAGCGCTTCACAGCACTGCGTCTCCTGAACAAGCCTTATAAGTATGACAGCTTTCCTGCCCTTTTAATCAACACGACTGCATGAACAGATGTATTTGTATACTTGACACTACAGCACATTCGCACTCACGGAAACATGTATGCACTTTCAAACAGACTTAAAGACACAAATACGCTCATGCACAGAGGCTCAAACACATACATGTACATGCGTGCACAAAAAGGCTTGATCATACATGCACATGATAACACACAGGAAAGCACGCGCACACTCAAACATTACACATGCACGTCATCGCGTCACACAGTGTTGGAATTGCGATAAAAAATAACAGGGTCGACAGTCAACACTCGTCCCTAGACGTCATGTCTTCATTGGAGGAGCATGATAAATTTATTCCTGGATACCATAACATGATTGTTTTTTATTTGCATGATTTCTAGCAGCAAAGTATCAGCAAATGGATTATTTGGGACCAATATAGTTGATTAGATATGAATGCACAAACGTTTGGCCGATATTTCAAAAGAGCGAAGACAGGAGAGAACACGAGGAAGTTAAAGAGAGGGTCTAAGGGACTCGTCAACCTGAAAGAAAGACTGTCATTTTGTTCCTAGTATTGTCTTTTCTATCTCAGCGTGTTGTTCATGGAAACCAGACAGCTAAAACACACACACACACACACACACACACACACACACACACACACACACACACACACACACACACACACACACACAGATTTCAGCACTGTTCATTTGGGCTCAGTGAACTTAGGTCAATAACGTCGCCCTGCAGATCACGGCTCACACACATATACATGTTTTTCATTCCATCTTATCGAAAACAAGACGTGTTAGCCCATGTTTTGACAGTGCAAAAATAACAAATGGCCAAGTGTATAAATCCAGGACACTTTTAATTTTCTCTCTCACATACGATTCACTGAAAATTTTCCATGTGTAGCTGACTGTCTAGTTTCACTGCACCTGACTTTAATTTTGTCGCGATGCCCTCTCAGTCACAGAACAATGTTGACCCTTCTTTATCCTATCTTCACTCGACGACATTTGAAAGGGACAACAACCGTCAAGAACGATCACTCTTGTTTGCCGCAAAAAGCCCCACTTCAGTCGGAATCAAATCACGCCTTATCAAGCAGTCGCCAGGCGCAAGGATTAATGGCTGGTGTGAAATAAGCCGTATTCGTGGAGTTTTGGCGTCTGTTTTTCCAGGGCGGTTCACGGAAGTGTTTGTTGAGTAAATTGATTTGCTTTTCCCTTGGGGCACTTGCCGCAACTGGGTTGGTTAGGACGAAGATTGGTTGCAGCCGCAATAGCGCGAGTGTGGGCCAAACACACAACGACTGGTTCCCATGTTGGACAAAGCTTCACTTCAAGCCAGCCATGTAAATGGGTCTTTGATGGATGGAGCCAGGGACTGATGCACCAACCACTCCCGCTCGTCTCCCAGGACACGAGAGATAAGAAACTCATCTTCCCCATTCCTGAAACGCTCTGCAGAACTGTTGCCTTTTCTTCTCCGATCGGCACCATGACAGGTCACCGTGGGATGACCCCCTGGGAAAGTCCAGTGGCGATCAGTGAGGACCGGAGTCCACGTATCTGATACCCTGCCTCGCAGAGCAGGAACCTTTTCTAGTTTGGGGTGGGCATCTGGTTCCTGATGAATGAGCTGGTGGCGAACAAGGATCCCTGTTTCTCTATAAATCAAGGCCTTGCTGACATGACCATTTTAAGACGGTGTCTGCGATGTTCTTGGGTGTCACCAATGCAGGACATGGTTTACGAGATTCATGTCAATAATTCTTGAACTTCGACTTGTTCAACATTATTTTGTTTTGACATGTTGATTAAAACTGAAATTGGATAAAGCAGATGTCTTTTAGCAAAAGTAACCTATTACTTCCAGTGATCTCTATTAAATTCAGCATGAACAATCAAATTGCTATTACGATAGAACTTGGAAACATTGAAAGCTAACGCGAATTGTGCAATTTTCATTGATGGCGTCAGAACTGCATTCAATCATATGTAACATATGTATTCCACTATTACATAAAATGATTCACAGTTTCTCACAGAGTAAGATATTGTAGATCATACATCGTAAGCACTCACGTATTTCTTGACATGTTTGGACAAACTTAAGTAGAATTTGATGGAGTCGTACACTTCAAGAATCAGATCCGTTATGAAAACCACGAGATAAATAATATCCACGTATATATACATGTACATTACTAAGTGGTCTTTAAAATCGAGCAACCTTCAACTCCCGTTACAGTTTGGTGCACACTAGCACACCCACACCCACACCCACACTTCTCTGCAAGCTGGACGCTGCACGACGACGATTCATGGTGGCATTCCTCTCAACGAAATCAGTACAATGCGTTCATACGACCTTAGAACCGCATGCTTTATACGACTATTGGACTCCCCATGACAAGTCAGGGCGTTGTCCTACATCATGCTGTGAGGCTCTGTGATGCATTTTAGTCTGTAAATGGCCTTGTATGACCAAACAGCAAAGCTCTGGAAGCACATGATTGTCCCTGAGCGTAGCCTCGTAGCTCGAGCTCCAAAACTGAGGCACTCTCGCCATTCACACCCTCTGGCTATTTCCGCAGGTCTGCAACAGTTCCGCAGGCTCCGTCCTCGTGGGCGGACCAGTAGCCTTGGGCATTCAATGACAAGTTCCGCTCTTCCGCTGGAATCCATCGCAGTTGTTACAGAGAATATCACAAGCTTTATTCCAGCTGCTTCAGCGACGTTCGCACGGTAAAAGCTTTCCCGCAAAGGTATTTCCATGTAACCACCCACATGTGGAAGCCCGTGCACGTTGACACAGAGCTGCGATGGCCCCTGTGACAGCAACAGAGTTCCCGTGCCCCACCTGTCTGCGGAAATTTAGCGTAAAATTGTTTAAACACGTCTAGTACGTAATTTGTTAACTTGAGCAGAAAATATTTATGTAATTGTTGCATAATTTTTTATTTCACACTCTGATATTTAAAAAGACGTTGAAGTTTTCGCTACTGTTACCGATGCTTTGTATTTCCCGTCAGTAACTACCACTGAATAGATTTAGTTAGTCAACGTCTCTTCAACCGTACTACAAATGTACGGATTTTTCGTGTTTAAGAAACAAATCAGAAAGTCTATGTAAAGAGATATTTCATATTAAGATATCGACTTTGAATGTTGTATTTGATCAACATAATGGGAGGTAACATTACAACATAACGAGCACGGATCGGAACGCATGTTTTTCGGGTGTTTACATTGAAGAGAGCTCGTTGGAGGTGCGTGCGGTCAGTGATCAATGAGTGTGTTCTGCCCGAGTCCAAATCTACAAAGTCTTGTGCACATTTGTCGCATACCCCTGGATATTAGTTTGCGCTTGCTGGGAGGCTCAAAGTTATGCTGTGATCAGACGCAAGTAGGGATGAAATGGAGCTAACGGACGTGGAAGTACGCCGCTCAAGCAAGATTACCATGAAAGGCAATGGTGAAGGATGTATTCAGACTTGTGCATGTTTCTCCTACTTAGCGAGAATGTTGAGCTTAATCCCAGTCCTCTAATAGAAACAACGGAAATGGGATTCGCGTCAACAATTCTGCAACAATTGATGCTGAGGTCGGATATAAGTCGAAACTTCACCAAAGATGACGACTTGCAAGCCAGCCTGGACGAGTTAGATGACGATGTCAAGATTGTGCGGGAAAGCAGCAACATTCTAGAGTCTAATGTCGTACGGTTGACAGTAGGACTAAATAAACCGGAAGAAAAATGTTAGAGGATAGAAGAAGCGATAGAAGAAGCAGATATATAAGAAATCGGAAAATAATGTTCTGTAGAGTGAGAGAAAAATCACGCGAAACCCACAGAGAATGTCAAGATAGATTCATAAATCTGTAATGACGCTTTCCAAACCTCGATTGAGCTGGAATAGAGCTCAGTGGAACAGGCACGTGACCAATTCGAAAAAGTATAAACGTAAGCCATAAAGAAGATTTTGAAATTGTTCATTCGAACTCCCAACTGTATAGTTTATGGAGAGAAAGAAAGATTTCCAATTCATGTCAACTCCAACACATACAATACTGGCTTCGGTTGACGAGCTTACCTGATCATCGTTATCCAGAGAAAATATATAAACCATGTCAGCAGCGAATGAGTGTTGGGCACAGGAATTGGGCTTCAATGTTCAGAAATCCTCTCTTAATGTGTCCTTCATGACGTGTAGTTGATTCAAGGAGCGAGTAATGTCAGGGTTTTCTTGAAAACGTTTAAGGGACGTGTACGAGAGTATTACCACATGGAGTGGATAGATACTATTCAATGTGTTGAAAAATATACGAATTATACAGAATGTTTAAAAGCAGGTTGCAATTATCAAAGTACAGACGTGTACAATACAAAAATGAGTATTTAGGGATGCAATTCTACGCTTTGGACTGGGAATAAGTGACGTTTAGTGTAAAAGATTGTGATACTGTCATAACAATGTAAACAATCCGACGTGTCCATAGCGCGACCACGCACCAGAGAATGAAATACATGTACGAGTATTGTTTGTTTGCTTTAAAAGTATGTAACCATATTATTTGCTTGCCCTAAGTACGTAGGTATACGGCTTGTTTGCTTTGAAAGTATGTAACTATATTGTTTGGTTGCCCTAAGTATGTAGCTACATTGTGCATTTGCACTAAGAATGTAGCCGTTTTGTGTTCGCCCTAAGTATGTAGCTGTCCGAACCAAATCTCCAAATATAGATCAGCAAAAGTGTTGAAAAGACAATATTTCCTCACGATGTTTGCCAGTAAAGACAAGCAATTTATTCGAGAAACAGCAACATACCTCAATA
>JAWQFJ010004837.1:315000-325000 GCA_034096865.1 Theodoxus fluviatilis
TCTCTCTTTCTCTCTCTCTTTCTCTCTCTCCCTCTCTCTCTCTTTCTCTCTTTCTCTCTCTCTATCTCTCTCTCTCCCTCTGTCCGTGATTACGCCAATAGACTCTAACCATAGATGTCCTTTTTATCTTGGATGTATTGTTAGAACAAGAACGAATTCATGAAGATGATGATGATGGTGGTGGTGGTGGTGGTGGTGGTGGTGGTGATGATGATCGTGATGATGATGATGATGATGATGATGATGATGATGATGATGATGATGATGATGATGATGATGATGATGATGATGATGATGATGATGATGATGATGATGGTAGTGATGATTATGATGGTGGTGATGATGTTGATGATAATGATGATCATGATGAAGATTATGATGTGTCCCTTTGAATTGTCATACCTTTCTGTCTTTCTTTCTTGCCCCCCCCCCCCGAATGTGATTATATATATATATATATATATATATATATATATATATATATATATATATATATATATATATATATATATAAGAAATCGACCCATTTCATATTTGTGATCGAGTTGTATATCTCTGCAGAAAACAAACTTGTGGCCTTTCTTTAACAGCCTCTGCAGATCTAAATCGGTTATCAGCTTACAAACTTGTTTTTATAGGCATTTGTATATGAATAGTATGTCGATAGTTATTTTTTGAAAGACTGATAGTGTTCTATTTGACTGAGTGCTCACAGTGTTTCTCCTCCAAATACTGACGACCCAAGTTGCAAGATGCTGTTGCGTTACTTTGCATCACATCATCCATTTCAATAAAGGTATTCTTTATCTTAAAGAGCATGAACGTTGTTTTTTATGCTGCCTAACGCGATGCATTTCATTTTGTAGTGCAGGGTCGTGTTTCCGGTTCTGTGCACGCGATGTCGTCCTACTTTCGATTTCACAGCAACAAGACGTGGACGTGTCGCATGTATTTCAAATATGGGCTTTATGATCGACAGCCTTTCCACAAATACAGATCAGTCAAATGCAGTTACTTTGTGTTGACTTTCAATCGATTCAAGAAGTGGTGATAGCATGACGCGCACCAGACAATCAGATGAATACAGTATGTACCGTCTGTGCTTGATGAATTAAACCCATGAGAGAGAATAGTATCTTTTTAAGCAATGCGTAGTTACAAGAACTAGGGGCAGATGTAGCGACTGCCAGGTCTAATTAAACCGTATCCCCCATTATGGAAATAGTCCATTGCTTGCTTTGTAGGATCCGGACGCTATTATGAAATGCCACATTCTAGACTTGACAGTCTGCTATGAATAAGTTGCACTGTTGCAAACTGGGTAGACATTGACATATGGTGCTAAAGGAACATACGTTTAAAGGGAGGTAATCGTCCCAGTGTCTGCTTAGTTTCAACAACATATATACTTCACATTACACATGTCGATATAAGAATACAGTGAGCGTAACGACCTTCCTGGTTCATGCCTGGGGATAGGGGAACCCATTTCATTCAGAGGCCATGATCTCAGGTTATGTCGCGGTCAGCTGTCATGGATTTGCAAGCTGCCCAAGTTTGTGAGGATTTCCGACACCTCCAGATGTTCTGCTGACCTCACTGGGGAAACTGGCATAGAAAGAGCGTTGACCCTGGTGACACGAGGAAGTTTCATTTCCATATTGCAGGGTCCATTAGTGCACAAAATGAAATGCAATACAACTAAGACGAGCTATCACACTGCAATGCAAGGCAACATAACATAAAACAACATACTGGGCAATGCCAGCCAATGAGCAAAATAAAACCCTTTTTCACGCCATGCCTTTCTGTAATCCAAATAGACAGACCCACATCTTTCAAACATTTCCTCTGAAATATTTATCAAAACTCTCAGTTTAACTGCGAGACGGGGTGTGATTGATAATATTGACAACATTTCGATCTTCAATGGGAACAATGGAAAAGACAGAATCTGGGTGAAATGTTCACTATGACGCAAATAATTACATGATGATTTTCGATTAAAGTGATTTCAAAATATTTGCACAACACATTGGACGTGCGAGCCTAACAAACCATGTTATCTTCCACTGGTCTTCAGTAAGTTTGCTCACGAGCATTTTCGTAATCACACATAACATTTGAAAGCAAATCAGTCATCCATGTCATCTAGGGACCTGGGTTGGAAACTCCCCCACTCAACGCATGGCATACTGCAGGTTAAGTAAATCTGTCTTCGAAACAGAGCTATTGTTTGAAATTCACATCTACAGAGCTACATATGAAATTTGGCCGATAACTCCATAGTTGGTCATTGCTCCCAGGGATCCATGACCGAGAGAAAACCTGATAAGGTTTACCCAGCCAAGCTTTCGCTTTGTCTCGGATCAATTACTTTGGCTCGTCCAGACAGATTTCCTTCACTGAATACTTTAGGAGTGGAACTGAAGCCTGCCTGCCCCAGCTGAGTTGGGATACGCGCTGAGGAATGTTCGCCCTTTGGAGAATTCTTGTAGCGAAGGTGTCGTGCCAGCGCAGAATCTGAGAATGTGCACACCGTCTAGCAAAGAATCGATACAAGCTGGGTTCAACGAAGCCACTTGGAGGTGATTGAAACATCAATATCGTGTGTCTGACATGGAGACAGGGCACGTTACATCACACGCCGGGGGCCTCACAGTACTTCTGCATGCTGTGTCCAGCAGTAGCGTTTCATAGGCTCTGTTGAGGATTTGAAAGTGGCGTTGCACTAAGCTGTTGTCGTCGTCGTCACTACCGCCGACACCGACACCACCACCACCGCCACCACCACCACCACCACCACCACCACCACCACCACCGCCAGCACCGCCACCACCACCACCACCGCCACCACCACCACCACCGCCACCACCACCACCACCGCCACCACCACCACCACAACCACCACCATCATCATCAGCATGACCATCTTCACCTCCAACACCCCCATTTATCATCAACGTCGTCGTCGTCGTCGTCATCATCTTGGTCAAAGTTCCACATACGAAGGGTGACTGATACGATTTGAGCCTTCAAGGCATAAAGCCCATGGAAATATGTTCATGCTTTATTTTTCAACGTAACCCCCTTCAAGTCCATACATTCCTTCCAACAGTACCTGGATGCCGCTGTACTAGAAGTCCTCTGTTTGAGCCTCGAGGTAGGCGTCCACGACCTCTAAGACGTTATTGTCGGTGGCATGATGATGTCCAGCTATATTCTTTTTCAGCTTTGAGAAAGGTGGAAATCAGACGGAGCAAGATCGCGTGAGTAAGGCGGATGAGGCCACAGTCATGACTTTTTGTCATCGCCACCGCCGAGGTGTGGGCTGGAACATAGTCGTGATGAAGCAACACTCTTTGGTCAGCAATCCCGGCCTCTTCTTCTCGATGGTCTGGGGGCTGTAGTACATACAGGTCAGCGTAGTCGTACGAGCAGGTCAGCGTATTACTGTCCCGTGATGGTGTGGCCCTTTGAAGATAACCTACCAGTGACACCCTCGAGCATACCAGAAAACTGATGCCATAACATTTCCTGCCGACGACGTCACCTTGGCTTTCTGTGGGGCGAACGAGGTGTGCTTCCACTGCTGTTTGGTCTCAGACTGGTAGTGATGAACCCAGGACTCACCCATGGTAACAAATTGAGCCAGAAAATATCATGGATCAGCTTCAACGAGTTCCAGGTTGTTGGTGGACAAGGTGCACCGTGTGCGCTTCTGTTCTGGGGTCAGGAGACGTGGCACCAACCGAACACACACCTTTGACAAGCCAAGCTCGTTCCTCAGAATATTGTAAGCACACTCCTGGGGCATGCCCAACCTTTCTGCTATTTGACAAAATTACAATCGCCTATCCTGCATAACCATCCCTAGGACAAGGTCAATGTTCTCTGGCGCGGTCACGGTCGATGGTCTCCCTGATCTTGGATCGTCTTCAACGCTCTCCCTGCCGTGCTTGAATTCTTGGAACTAGCGATTGACTGTGGCATGTGAAGGAGCATTGTCTCCCAATGTATACACCGTGGCCTCATGGATCTCGGATGGAGTCATGTCTTTTAACTGAAGATATATGATCACGAATCGGTAGTCGACTTTTTCAAATTTTACGAAACCTGTCAGATGTGAACTCGTCGATAGAAAACGAAAAGTGTTAGGATCAAGAAACTTGGTCTGCGAGGTAAAGAACTCAGACAGGTTTCATAGACAAAAATTAGATGTATAATGCAAAGTTTGTCTGTGTAAGGCTCGAAACGTGTCAGTCACCTCGCGTATCTAACCCTTGCAACAGCAAAGCATGGCAAACAAACCGTGCACTCTACCATTTAAGGTGCATACACACGTACCGGTTGTCCCCCGGTTTTGCTGCCGATCCGGTCAAAAATCGAAACCGTGAACTAATCCGGCACGGTTCTTGTGACTAGGGCTGGCTCTATTTGCCCGACCCCTCCGGACCAGTTCATATGCCCGGCAACGCGAGATCTCGCGTTGTGGCGACTTAGTCGCCAATTTTAATGGCGGACGCTTTCGTCGCTTCAGGCAGGAAAAGGTGTATTTGGGGATACTACAAACCAATCCAAAGAAAAGGTAAGCCATGAACATCATTAATTTATCAAAGCTGTATGTTGAATGCGTCAATAAGTTGTGAAAGCTCCTACATTGTAAAATTGGAAATGCGGGTCAATGCACCTTCACGCGAAATCTGTCAGCGGCTTTCGTTGCGTGCATGTTCCTCACAGAAAACGCTGTATTGATACTAAAACCCCATCCAAAGAAAATGTAAGCCATGAACAGCATTAATTTATCAAAGCTGTATGTTGAATGCATCAATAGGTTGTGAAAGTTCTGCATTTTACAATTCGCAATGCAGGTCGATGCACATCTACACAGCAAAGATTGTGTCGATCACCGCGGCTCGCTCCACTGCTAATTATTTTGCGCGTTCCTCACAGAAAACGCTGTATTGATACTAAAACCCCATCCAAAGAAAATGTAAGCCATGAACAGGATTAATTTATCAAAGCTGTATGCTGAATGCTTCAATAGGTCGTGAATGCTCCTAATCCAGATCCAGATATTTTACAAATCGAATGCAGTATTGCAGATCACACGCATACAGCTACACGTGCATTCAGCGTGGCTGAGACTAGTGAATATAGTCTCAGCAACAGGTTGGTCACGTGATAGCCTAAATTCTTCCATAACATGCATACCACCGTTCTGAACAGCCACGCTGAATGCCATATCACATCGTGAGTGTATTCCTCCGCTTGTTGTGATACACTCCATACTGGCAGCCATTTTTCCGTCAGTTCATTTTCTAAACATCGATTTCCCATGAATGTAAAACTTGTATGCGGTAAAATTCGAATCACAAGAGTGTAATATTGTGAACTCTACTAATTATAAGGACTTTGAATACAACAGCAATATTTATACTTCATTGAGCGAGTAAGGCAACCAATCCCGTCTGCATAATCTTCGATACACACAGAAACCCACTGAGTGCTTTTGCTGATGAGGAATCATTAATTTAATGTATGCTTAGAAGGATAAAACTTAGAAAAACTGCTTCTGAGCTATCCGATAATATCGAACTTCGGAATCGGACGGATTCCTACAGAAGAAACTTCCATTCGATTAACGTTCAACACAGGTTAAATCACTTACTGACTCCATCAGTCGACACCGAATGATCGAAGTGTGGAGCTCGTCAAACAGTGTGAAGGCAGTTAGACCACAGGTTCCGGCCAGAAAGCATTTACTTGCGAGAGTATAACCATAGATTCACGAAACCATCCCGGACCCATAGGAATCCTTTTTGCTGCGTAGGTCCAAAGATCGCGTGTATTACCAAAGACTATTCATAACTGTATAATCTTTGGTATTACTATACACAATCGCACGTGCTCAGGGCAGTTTGCAACCTTATAGACACGTTCGCGCTAAAAGTAGTTCTCAAATGATTTCCTGAAAATCTCATAGATTAGTTTTATTAGAACACCAAATTTGTGTTTATCTATCGGGATAAATAATTGGAGTGAAATAGAATCGCCTCTTTTTACTCTCAATGGTCTTCTGATCATGTTGAATTTTGATTGGTAGAATCAATGGAATGTGGAGCCGAAGTCACGTGACCAACCTGTGTCAGAGACACTATGATCTCTGTGTTCAGAATGCTACACGTGGTAGCGTCGTTGTCATAGTGCGGCGAAGGGACGTAATTCTAAATTCTGACCTCGCTTCACGTAGTGAAAATCGCTCGATTGCGCTGTCAGAAGAAATCTCGGTGTCTGGCTGTCAACACGGTTTTTACACGCACGGTCAGCCGGATCGGGAGCAAAACCAGCTTGAAAAACGTAACGTGTGTAGGCGCCTTTAGTGAACCCGAGTCAGTATTGACTCTGGCACAGTTCGCAATGAATGCGTAATAGACTTGACCCTTCACATTACAGCATTGCGTCAAATATAATTCGTTCTGATACTATTGGTCTCTCCACCTTTTACATATATTATTCAGATATCAAAACCTGTTTCCATTTCAACACAAACATTTTATTTTATCGAATAAACGCTTGTTTATTGCCTCAACAAAAGTTAAGAGTTTTGTGCGAAATAGTCTGAGAACTACTTTAACGGCGTATGTTAGGGGGCAGATCGGCTATCACACAAGCCTCTAGTGTGACCTCCATTTGCATATTTCGGACAAAAACTTTCCATCACGTGATGTCAACTGGGCTAGAGACACTTTCGCCGGTAAGCGAAGTCTCTAGTGAACTAGAATGGCACTCTACAACACCATGGCAAATGCTCTACATATATAGCAGCGATTTTGCATCTTGTTTCACAGAAAGGAAAGTCATTTGGGAAACGCCGTGATGATCAGACTTCGGCAAGGACATTCTGCTCACCTGCAAATATTCCACCATAGGACACTGTGGATCTATTATCCCCCGGCCTCTAGGGCGGTTGTGCGCAAGAGTGCAAAGTCTCTCCAACGTATTTCACAGGGACGGAGATCTGCGTTGTTCTCTTAACCAATACACTTTAACAAGAGCCAGTTTTAAAAACGGAAATCATTCAAGTTTGGAGGAGGAAAAGGACCCAAATAGAACTCGTGTCTAACGCTCGGAAGTAATCACAGTCGAGCTCAGTGCTGCATCTATTTACAGTCTCATTACTGGTGCAACCCAGTTTCTACGAGGTCTGTTTGCGTAGTCTTCTCCACTCGCACCGACACTTCTGCAGGCGAGCTAACCAAACAGCCGTAGTGCCCAGATGAGCCTGGGAATACGTCAAAGTCTCTTGGGCGTCTTTCTTGTTGAGCGGAGACACGGCCCAATACTCCATGGCATTAACTGTTATAGGAATGAAGCGTTTGCCCCAATGGTTCTCAATGCGTGTGAAGATTATTCGCTGCGGAATCGCGAATCCGGTAATCATAATCGCCTGGTGATTCTACGCAGCAACTGTGAACATGTACTTTACAAACGTTCCAACAGATGCTAATTGTGCAAACAAGGCGAGAACACGCAGATGAAGCCAAAACCAATATCGCCTGGAGCTGTATGGGAAGTGGAAGAAACATGAACTCCAATGATTGCTTCATCATAGAACTGTCACAGCTAGAACATCATTATCACTTCTTGTGATGCGGGACAATTCCTTATGAACCAAACGCAATGACTTTCTGGCACAGACCAACCATGAAAATGCTGTTGGACACTGTGTTGCGAGTGCTTTTGAATAATGCAATACTCTGTTAAAGGTAAACTGCTGGCCTTTATCCCTGTTAATGCACCACTCTTTTGCAAATCTATTGACAAACTATCATGGTCTTGAAAATGCCATTTATGAAATCAGTCGACCTAGATATAAAATATTTCTGCCAGGAAATCCAAACGGACAGCCGACGCAGTGCAAGGCGTGGGAGGAAATGAGTTTTGGACCCCGTGTAGAGACCGACCCTGCTTCCTCCTGGTTCACATTCAGGAGTATGTTCAACAACTGCCATCCACATGCCGACCTATCCAAATATTAACTATCGGTGACCAGAAATATTATTAATTTTATTTCTAATTGGTGCAACCACACGCCCTATTTACCAGCAAGAACGTGTGGAGTTGTGGGCCCGGTACACATGCTCGACCAAGGGTCGCCCAGAGACGAACAGTAATGGCTGCCACCAAGTGTATCTGCAGAGAATGTAAACCCATTTTCAACGAAGGTGCCTGCTTCTGATCCGCCACATTGAGAGCAACGCTGCCTCGGTCGTGCTCTGCAACTTTCACGTGTGCTTGTCGTGTGACCGAGATTTAGCAGCGTACTAAGCATGAAGTGCGAAGTAGAGTGCACTGCAGAATAGGCACATCGCAATATGTCTCTACCTGCAATAGTTCATGATTATCTCCTTCTCAGGTGCTGGATGCTGGCTCTCTCTGTCTCTCTCTCTCTCTCTCTCTCTCTCTCTCTCTTTCTCTCAATCTCTATGTCTCTCTCAATCTATCTGTCCCTCTCTCAATTGCTCTGTCTCTCTCTGGTCCTCTCTCTCTTTCCCTTAGTCGCTCAGGCCCTCTGTCTATCACTCTCTCTCTCTCTCTCTCTCTCTCTCTCTCTCTCTCTCTCTCTCTGTGTGTCTGTCTGTCTGTCTGTCTGTCTGTCTGTCTGTCTGTCTCTCTGTATGTCTGTCTGTCTGTCTGTCTGTCTGTCTCTCTCTCTCTCTCTCTCCTCTGTCCAACTCTTTCTTTTTTATCTCTCTTGTCCTCTCTCTGTCGTTCTTTCCCTCTATATTTTTTTCTGATGATGATGATGATGATGATGATGCAATGAGTGTATAGTCCCAAGTCGGCAGACCTGCCATGGAGACTGACTATTTTTTATCTCTTTCTGTCTGTTTATATAGGTCCCCGGGGATCATTCTCATCCAGCTTCCCAAGCTCAGATGGAGGCAAAGATGCTAGTAGCAAGGGTAAAAAGAAAATGCACAGAAGACCCTGACCGTTCTGTAAAACAACTGTTGAACGAGGCATTGAGAGAAATGAACGCTCGCGACAATGCTGATGAAATTGCTGGATTTCCCCCCAGTATCATCAAGTGAAGTCTTCCCTCTACAGAGAAAGAAGGAAATTTCTGCCAGTACTTCCACAAAGACGTAGTGAAGTGGACATCCAGCCGCTCTTCAGCGAAACTGTGGATGGGAGACGTTTCCTCCTTGCTTCTGACGGACATGCTGACAAGATTCTGGTCTTTAGAACTGAAGAGAATGTGAACAGGATGTGCGCTTTTGACAAGTTGTTCATGGACGGAACTTTCTGGACGACTCCAATCTTGTTCACGCAGTTGTATACAATACACGTGATGCAGTATGATGTCATGACCCCGGTGATCTATGCGCTTTTGCCAGACAAAAAGAGAGAGACTTATAGACGGCTTTTTGACATCTTGAAGCGTGTCGCTGCGAGGATTGGTCTGGCATTTGACTCTCCTCGGTGCTCAGTCGACTTTGAGTTGGCCTGCATCCAGGCTATCTCAGTCGAGTTTCCCAACGCTGTCATAGACGGATGTCTATTCCACTTCACTCAGTCCATTTGGCGGAAGACTCAGGAGGTTGGCCTTGCGAATGATTATGGAGACAACCCTGAAATAAGATCATTCATTCGTCGACTGGCAGGACTCTCGTTCGTTCCGCTCGACAGACAAGACCAAGCCTGGCTTTTCATTGCGGGAGATGCTCCAGACGATGCAAGAATTGTGCAACTGACAGACTACTTCATCAGAACATGGTTCGATGACGTCGCAGCAAGATACCCTCGCCTAATGTGGAATCAATTCGATCGCATGACATTGGGTTCTTCAAGAACGAATAACCACGTTGAGGGATTCCACTCCTCAATGAACAGGAAGAGTCAAGAGGTGCATCCAAACATCTTCAAGCTGTGCACACTCATCAGAGAGCAGCAAGAACAGTCAGAGGGGCTCCTTCGACTTCGAAAAGCAGGC
>JAWQFJ010004837.1:330000-337310 GCA_034096865.1 Theodoxus fluviatilis
GCTGAGTAGAAGAACTTAAGTGGAGCATTCTTCAGTTCATGATTAGTTTACTTTCCCTTCTCGAGATTTAGACCTTGGCTCATTTGAGTTTTTATTTTTATCTTTTAGCATATAGTTTTGGCACAGCTACGTCCTTTTGTGCATAGCTGTTGGTTTCCCTGACACGCAAACTGCTTTCTCGTCACGACAAGGGTTCTATTTCTGGGACCGTCTTTTTTACCCTTCCTTTGTAATTGGATGCCTACGGTTTGAAGCATTTCTTCGTCTCCATAGGAATGCACTTCTTAAGGATTAGAGACTGCAGTCTTAGAATTGGGTCGTCGCGCACTCCGCCAGTAGCATTTCTTCGACCCGACGATGCTAACAGCAAGAACCGACCTCTCTCTGGTTTCATGCCCATCTGCACGACGCATCTTCAAGCAATGACAAAATGTGCGTCTCATGATCTAAACTGTGACCACGTGTTTTTCAGACGTGTACTTTGGAGAACGAGTCTCGGCTTTAAAAAAGTTCAGTAAACCTTTGGCAACGATAAAACAGAGAAAAACAACGTATTTATTTAAATATTGCTAAGTGCATTAAGTTAGAGACTGAACCTAAAAGTGACATGAACAGTTAAGGAGAAAAAGAATGATTTTTGTCGGGAAAGGATGCGTCTCACAAACAAGCAAAAGTATGATCAATTGGCCTGTCAGTTTAAAGTGAAAGAACGAGTAAATCTCAACTAAATACGACCAACATTTTCATATCCTTTTGAAGGGAACACTCACTGTCAATGTACCGGCCTAGTTGAATTGATTGAGTGTGAGCCGCTCTTGTTTCTCTGCAGTGAACTTTCTTTCTTGAGTGAATTCATTTGAGTTTGAGACATCGGACCATTGGTCAGGATTTCCAGCATGGTTGTCCCAATCAACGCCACGGAGCTCGTCGAAGACTGGACCAACACCTCATTGTGCTGCTCTGGCAACTGGAGCGATGAAGACAACGACAGCAACGACACGTTTGGTCCGGGCCGAGGAAACCCATATCAGTCCAGCTTGAGTGTCGAGATACAGATAGCTCTCTACTCCATCATCTTCCTCCTCGCCATCGTCGGCAACGGTCTTGTCATCGTCACCTTGATCCAGAACAAGCGGATGAGGACGGTGACGAACGTGTTCCTCTTAAACCTTGCCGTGAGTGATCTTCTGCTGACCGTGGTGTGTATGCCCTTCACGCTGGTCCCCATGCTGCTCAAAAACTTCATCTTCGGGGCTGCCATGTGCTTCATCATTCGCTACCTCCAAGGTGAGATGAGCGCGAGGATGGTGTTGTTGATGGGGACGGAGAGAGAGAGGGGGGAGGGAGAGAGAGGGGGGGAGAGAGAGAGAGATGGGGGAGGGAGAGAGAGAGAGAGAGAGAGAGAGAGAGAGAGAGAGAGAGAGAGAGAGAGGAGAGAGAGAGAGAGAGAGAGAGAGAGAGAGAGGAGAGAGAGAGAGAAAGAGAGAGGGGGGGCAGAAAGAGAGACACACAGAGAGAGCGAGACAGAGAGAAAGAGAGAGAGAGAGAGACAGAGAGACAGAAAGAAAGACAGACAGAGAAAGAGAGACAAAGAGAGAAGAGAGAAAGAGAAAGATTCAGAGACACAGAGGGACAAAGACAGAGATAGAGAGAGAGAAAGAGAGAGAGAGATAGAGAGAGAGAAGAGAGAAAGAGAAAGATACAGAGACACAGAGAGACAAAGACGGAGATAGAGAGAGAGAACGAGAGAGAGAGAGAGACAGAGAGAGAGACAGAGAGAGAGAGACAGAGAGAGAGAGATAGAGAGACAGAGACAGAGAGAGAGAGAGTTGGGTGTAATGAAAACTGAAAAGTTGGATGCGGGACAGTGGAGCAGGAAATAACAAAATACTAGGTCAATTTGTTCGAAATGTAATAGTGCATGAGTTTTCCTCTTTGTGTGTGTGTATGTGTGTGTGTGTGTGTGTGTGTGTGTGTGTGTGTGTGTGTGTGTGTGTGTGCTAATGTATGCATGCGTGCCTGTACGTGCCAGAAGGTGTGTGTAACTGCGTACGCATGCATGTGTATGTGTGTATGTGCATAAGTGTTTCTCAATGGACGGATGGAAGGATTGATGCATGGATGGATGGGTGAATGAGAGTGCGTGATTGCTTGGAGACCCAAGAAAATACTGACCAAATAATTCATACTCAAGCCGTGTTGGTACAGCAACCACGGTGATAATGATTTCTGAAGAAGAAAAGGCGTTTTATGCTTATGGACAGCCAACACATACCAACCTAAAACTATTCCTTGCTTTGCGAAATGATATTTCAGGCGATCATAGCCTCTTCAGATCGTTGACACCGTTGGCCTGCTGTTGGACACCGAAGCAATGACAAAGAAATCTTTTCATCTCCAATAGGGAGGGGCAGCATAAAAGGCGAGGAGAGGATATCGATAAATCCGGAGTTCGAAACGACACCACTTTATCCCAGCTTATCAACCACGCGTCAACATTTCGTTAGTACCTACATCGCCAGGAGATAGTGCACGGTGAATGCGTTCGAGGGTAGAGTGGGAAAACTGAGAGGAATCTGAAACTGGCAAAGACAGTGAGAGTGACGTGGGTGGGCAGTCAAAAGAAAATCTGCAATGTGGCACATGTCATTCACCTTTGTCTCCAAAAGTAATCGAGACTGACACAACCATAGGTAATTTAGGGAAAGATTATCTAAATGTTGACCCCACACCATGAAACGAGCCCGTCAATTTTTAGTTATGTCGCTTTTCTAGCATAATAGATTATGAAGACCGTTTTAAATTGCACGATGTAGTGCGAAGCCACGCACAGTTGACATGCGCATCTTCTGGAATAAAGAGTTTGAAAAACTGAAAGCACGGTCAACTATTAGAACGTTATCGGTCATTTTGAAAGTAACTATCAAACCAACAGTCTAATTAAAATGCTAAAAAATACGGTATTTTCTGTAAAGATGTCAAAATCGATAAGCAAGTCTCCAACTCCCTACAGAGGGCAGCCGCAGGACTTCTCGCGAGGCACAGCGCCACGTTGAGGCCGTGATGCGGGGTCGCGGATGATTTCTAGAAAGCGGAGCATGACCGCGTTCAAGATGGTCGCCACGGAGCGCTACGTGAGCGAGGCGCGCGCAGAGCCCGGAGTTAGCGTGCGAGAGTGGCAACACGTGATCGGCACGCAGATGTCCTGAGCAACCAAATCTGTATCACGTAACGTCACGTGACTGTTTTGAACGCGCGCAAGCTGTCTTTGTTGGAACCATCCAGGGAGAAAAAGGTTAAGACGTTCTATAGTATACTTTTTGAGTCTTTCTGGAGGACGAAGTTGTGTGTTTCATGCTCTGGATAAAATGGCGAGATTCGGAACAAGTCTTGCCCTTTCTAAGTGTTGGCAAACATTAAAACAGGATAAGCAGTCGATGTAGGAATGCTCCGAATCTGAATATTGATGGAATGTAACAAGGAACCTCCTTCTTTAACATTCTATATCAGAATCACTGGTTGCGAGTGAGATTTGACACCCTTAGAACTGCACCAATCATCCTTTAAAGATTATCTTTCTCGTAAAATAATGCTCTGAGCGTGAATACGAATGTAAAATTTTATGTCAGTCAGCAATATCAAAAACGTTACATGTGAGTTGTTAGCATCCAGTACAACCATTCTGCTTTAGTTGTGTCGATGCACGCTCAGCCAAAATACTCAGAATCCAGTGTTCCTGTTAATTTGATAAGCGTCTAAGCACAACGATGGTATAGAGGTTTATCCCTAATTTCTGCAAATGCAGTCGTATTTGAGCTGATGCTATGGACACAAATACGCTTTCAAAAGGTGCATTAACAGCTTCACCGAGCTTGCATTAAAGTAACTCAATACACGAATAACAGTCCTCTGAATGCGTGTATACATGTGTGCGTGTGCATGCATGTGTGTGCATGCATGTGTGTGTGTATACATGCATGTGTGTGTATGTATGTATGCACGTGTGTATGCGTGCGCGCGTGCGCATGCTTGTACATGTGCGCGTGTCCACGAGAGCTATAGGGGCGGGTGGAGAACGAAAAAGAAAAACGAGGGGAAAAAACACGAGAAAACGAAAAACGAGAAGAAAAAGGAGCAGGAAGGGGAGGAGAAAAAGAAAAAGAAAAAGAGAAAAAGAAAGAGAAGAAAAGAAAACGATAAAAAGAAAAAGGAGGGGGGAGGGGGAGGAGGGAGGAGAGAGAGGAGGAGGAGGAGGGAGGAGGAGGAGGCGGAGGAGATGAGGAGGAGGGGGTGAGAGAGGAGGAGGAGGAGGAGGGGAGGAGGTGGAGGAGGAGGAGGAGGAAGAGGAGGGAGGAGGAGGGAGGAGGAGGAGGATGAGGGGAGGGGGGGAGGAGGAGAGGAGGAGGAGGGTGGGAGGAGGAGGAGGAGGAGGAGTGGAGAGGAGGAGGAGGAGGAGTGGAGAGGAGGAGGAGGAGGAGGAGGAGGAGGAGTGGAGGAGGTGAGGAGGAGGAGGAGGAGGAGGAGGAGGAGAAGGAGAGAAATGGGAGGAGAGGAGAAAGGAGGAGGAGGAGGAGGAGGAGAGGAGGAGGAAGGAGGAGGAGGAGGAGGAGAGGAGGAGGAGAAGGAGGAGGAGGAGGGGCGAGGAGGAGGGGAAGAGGAGGGGAGGAGGATGGAGGAGGAGGAGGAGAGGAGGAGGAGGAGAGGGGAGGAGGAGGAGGAGGAGGAGGAGGAGGAGGAGGAGGAGGAGGAGGAGGAAGGAGGAGGAGGAGGAGGAGGAGGAGGAGGAGGAGGAAAAGGAGGAGGAGGAGGAGGGGGAGGAGGAGGTGGTAGGAGGAGGAGGGAGGAGGAGAAGGAGGAGGAGGAGGAGGAGGAGGAGAAGGGAGGAGGAGGAAAAGGAAGGGGAGGAGGAGGAGGAAGAGGAAAAGGAGGAGGAGGAGGAAGAGGAAAAGGAGGAGGAGGAGGAGGAAAAGGAGGAAAAGAAGAAGGAGGAGGAGGAAAAAGATAAGGAGGAGGAGGAAAAAGAGAAGGAAGAGGAGGCAAAAAAGGAAATGGAGGAGGAAAAAGCAAAGGAGGAGAAAGAAAAGGAGGAGGAGGAGGAGGGGTGAGGGAGATAAGAAGAAAACGAGGAGGAGGAAGGGGGGAGAGAGGAGGAGGAGGAGGAGGAGGAGGAGTGAGGAGGAGGAGGAGGAGGAGGAGGGAGTGAGGAGGAAGGAGGAAGAGGAGGAAGGGGAGGGGAGGAGGAGGAGGAGGAGGAGGAGGAGGTGGAGGAGGAGGAGGAGGAGGAGGAGGAGGAGGAGGAGGGAGAGGAGGAGGAGGAAGGAGGAGGAGGAGGAGGAGGAGGAGAAGGAGGAAGAAGGAGAGGAGGGAAGGGGAGAAGGAGGTGAAGGAGGAGAGGGAGGAGAGAAGAGGAGAGAGGAAGAGGAAGGTGGAAGGAGGAGGAGGAGAGAGGAGAGGAGGGGAGGAAAGAGAGGAGGAGGAGAGGGTGGGGGAGGAGAGGGAGGGAGGGGAAGGGGAGGAGGAGAGGAGGGAGGAGGAGGGAGGAGGAGGAGGAGGAGGGGGAGGAGGAGGAGGGGGACCAGGGAGGAGGAGGAGGAGGGAGGGGAGGAGGAGGGAGGAGGAGGAGTAGTGGGAGGAGAGAGAGGCAGGAGGAGGAGGGAGGAGGAGGGAGGAGGAGGAGGGAGGAGGGAGAGGAGGAGGAGGAGGAGAGAGGAGGAGGAGATGAAGGGAGAGGAGGAGGAGGAGGGAGGAGGAGGAGGAGGATGAAGGAGGAGGAGGGAGGAGGAGGATGGGGAGGAGGAGGAGGAGGAAGGAGGAGGAGGACGGCAAGGCGGAGGAGTATGGAAGATGGATGGCGGGGAGGAGGAGGAGATAGTAGGAGCGAGAAGGAGGAAGCGGAGGAGGAGGAAGAGGAGGAGGAGGAGAAGGATAGAAGGAGGAGGAGGAAGGAGGAGGAGAAAGGATACGGAGGAGGAGGAGGGGAGCAGGAGGAGGAGGAGGAGGAGGAAGCAGAAGAGGGAGAGGAGGAAGGAGGAGGAGGAGGAGGAGGAGGAGGATGAGAGGAGGAGCGATGAGGAGGAGAGGAGGGAGGAGGCTGAGATGAGGAGGAGGAGAAGAGGAGGAGGAGGAGGAGGAGGAGAAGAGGAGGATGGCAGGAGGAGGAGGAGGAAGAGGAGGAGGGAAGAGGAGAGGGGGAGGAGGAGGAGGAGATGGAAGCGGGGAGGAGGACAGGGCGAGAAGAGTGATGAGGGGAGGAGGAGGAGGAGGAGGAGGAGGAGGAGGAGGGAGGAGGAGGGATAAGGAGGAGGCGGCGGAAGAGGGGAGGCGGAGGAGGAGGAGGAGGAGGGAGGAGGAGGAGGAGGAGGAGGAGGAGCAGGAGAGAGGAAGAAAAGGAAGGAGGAGAAGAATGGAGGAGAGGAGGAGAGGAGGGGAGGAAGAAGGAGAGGAAGAGGGGAGGAGGAAGGAGAGGAGGAGGAAGGAGGAGGGGAGGAGGAGGAGGAGGAGAGGAGAAGAGGAGGAGGGGAGGAGGGAGGAGGAGGAGGAGAGGTAGAGGAGAAGAAAAGGAGGAGGAGGAGGAGAAGGGAGAGGAGCAGGAGGGGAGGAGGAACGGGAGGCAGAAGGAGGAACGGAAGAGGGGGAGAAGGGGAGGAAGAGGGAAGGAGGAGGGGAAACGTTTGAGGAGGGCACGCGGAGGAGGAGGAGAAAAAAAACACCCTACGATAAAACTGGCCCGGAGCCGGATGCAGGGGAAGGGAGAGAAGGGGGCGTGGGAGAAGAAGGTACTTCTAGGAGGAGGAGGAGGAACGGGAATCAAGGAGGAGGTGGTGCGGAGTGGGCGGAGAGGAGGAACCCCCGTCGGTAGAATTCCATTTCTAGGCTTTAGTAAGAGCCAACGGGGATGGCATTCTCACGTTCCTGTCTTCTTACCCCTGTGCGGTGCACACAAGAACTGGTATTCCCCGGTCGTGCGTGAAGTATTTTCACCTTCGTTATTGAAGTATCTTTATGGTACGTGTTATGACCGTGATGCTCTTTTCGTCACGCTAATTCTTTATATTACCGAGTTTGATAACATAAACCGAACAACTTTTTACGTACTTGGGCGTGAGGAGGACTTGTGACTTATTAGTAAGAAAACTGCGAGAAGGAGGCACGTTCTTTGATTGATTGCGTAACTGTGAGACATGAGTTCCTGGAATGTAGGATGTAACTGGTTGTAGTATTCAGTAACGTTGCCACTTATGCAAAATGGGAGAAGGTGGTAAGGGAGGAGGAGAATTTCTCTCTCAACCCACAACAACCGGATGAGAGGC
>JAWQFJ010004839.1:0-22500 GCA_034096865.1 Theodoxus fluviatilis
TGAATAGCTTGTCGAGGGCGAGTGAGACGCTCCTACAGCTGGAAAAACGGCCAATCATCAACTGGCAAGGCGGAAGAACATGGCTGCGTCCTGGCGCCAGAGTCGGTGAAGAAGTTGAAGATAGACGAAATAACTGACTATAAAGATATCACATCAGTTTTTCACTTCATAGAACACACAATAGTGTCATATCGATTGGTACAGGAACTTTTTCAACGAAAAAAAGCAGCCCGGGTTCAACTGTAGACAATTTTGTCAAAAATGTTAGACCTCGATTCATTTCGATCAATTCAAGGGACATAATTCATAGAGCGTACGTTTACGGTGTTGCGCATTTGCAAGCGATACAAAATATTCGGCAGTGTATGTCCACTGCTGTGCGAGGAGAGTGCCTTACCAACGGACCCCTTACAATCCAATTTATATCTATATTTCTTTTATCTCCTTTTCTTAGAACAACACCCTATCACATCTGTTGAACGCTGAATAAATTACTATCGTGCTATTTTTAAAATTTTCAGTCCGTCAGGGGTCGTTTAGAGACTTACTCGTATATAGACCTGTGCAGGAATACAAGTCAGCAGCATCCCTGGACTTGGTCAGTAAGCAAGGAGACAGGACAGGGTTCCCGTATAGGGCCTTTATTGTTTCCACTCAGTGCATGAAGAACAGCTTGTCATAAAGTATCAACTGGACAACATCAAACACAAAGTAGTTGTGTAGAGCAGTAGTATGAAGAGTTTACGTGCACTAATTAATTGTTTCCAAAGCACAGTACTTTCCTCACGACAACTGCAAGCAGTAGATAGAAGTGCGCCCACGCACATGTTGGCACGTGTGTGTGTGTGTGTGTGTGTGTGTGTGTGTGTGTCGCTGTGTGTATGTCTGTGCGTGTGTATGTGTGTGAGTGCTTGTGTGTGTCTGTGTATGTATGTGTGCATATGTAAATGTATGTGTGTGTGTGTGTGTGTGTGTGTGTGTGTGCCCGCGCGTGTGCGTTCAAGCATACCTGTTTCTGTGCACGCGTGTGAGTTGAATGTGGATGTACACTGTAAAGCGCATTCTGCACATTATTTGCATACTATTGTCATGTCAAGTCATCTTGAAAAATAACTAACACAATTTAGTATTTTAATTGCTCAGAATTCCACAATTGCATTCATTATTTGAGCTCAACATAAGACCGAAGTCGACTTTCCCAGCAACAGTCATTTTCGTTACTTCCTGTTCTGTTGTGCCGACTGTCAGACTACAGAAAGCAGGTGCATTTTTTCATATCTTTTTAACACCTAGATGACATTCCAAGGAACTTCCTGTCGTATCATTTCTGGGATTCTCTTGTTCCAATCATCATGACGATCATAATGCAGCCTTTTCTAATCAAAATGACATGCAGAGTAAAGGTATAAATGGCAACGGCATTTAATCAACAATTTGTTCTATCAATCCATCTGATGAATATCCACCCTATCAACGTATGCATTAGAAAACATCTCTAAGGCTCATGTATTGTGCATTTTTGTACAGGAATGTGCAATAAAATACTTTGACCAACAACTATGCTACTTATGCACTTGCCTGTGATGCTCACATACTATTTTTAACTTGTTCGTGCTTATTCAGAACGCTGCACTGTTGATGTACTCTGTAGAGCGAGATCTACAACGTGCAAAAGTTCATGGAATTCGGCTACATCCATGTGCGAAGGCCTGTGGCTAACAACACAAAGTCACGTGCACAAAATTCACTCATTGTTGATTCTCGGGGTGTCAGAACCATGTTTCCGAAGTCATGATACACTTTAATGTTGTAAAAGTGGACTTGGATTGACCTGAAAATGAACATCCTGCAAGAAGTTCGCTGTGGAGTGAGTGCAATTGTACTGATCCACTACAATGATGTCATACCCAAGTCTGAGACTATGACAGTTTGAGACTTCGGGATGAGGCTTTACACCCATTAATCCACCTCGACTGTGTGGCCCTAATGCTAGGTCTACATACATATACCGATACGTTATTCGTCGCCTTTTCATGGATTTGTCTCGTCCAGCACATACATGTATAAGACATAAGTGTTATGACAACATATGTACATACATAAAGTTGTTTTTAAAATTAAGACATTTTGAATGGAAACAGTGAAAACAGTGTGACTATTTACAAACGTACAGAAAACAATCTTCATGGCTCATTTATTGGGCTGTTTTCTCTACACTGCTCCTTCCCCTACCTTTTCTCCGACATTCCCCCACCCCCCTGCCCACCCCCAACCCGTCCCTCCCCCTCCCTCTGTACTGGTTGCTGTTTACCCATTTAAAAAAGAATGAACTTTGCCCGTTTAGACATTCGGTCTGGCCATGTTTAAGAGTCTTATGGAGTCGGGGACGAATGATTTCCGAAACCTCTCCGATCGGGTTCTTGCAGCCCGGAATCTCTTTCCTGATGGCAGGATTTCCATAGAGTCCGAGCAAGACATAAAACGGGGAGCATGCATTAGCTTTTGTCTTCAATCCATTCCAACTCAATGCCAGCCTTCTGCTTTACCACAGTTAGACGAATCAAATAGTTGCTTCAATTAAGAAACAAAGCTCTCTTTCACTTCTGAGTGGGGAGAGGCAATGCCAAATAAGGTCTTGGTGAGCACGCTTCCTAGGAAGCAATGCAGCAAAGTTCACTGCTGCTGTGGCGTGAAAATGACCCCGAGCTGTCGCCCTGACCTCTGCCTTTTGACGGAAGAATCCATTCAACAAAGCTACTCACATCCAAGGAACATTACTACAACTACACTACGAGTTGCCTCCCTTCCACTGATGTCTCGGACGTTGCCACTGTGTACTGAAGATAGCAGCGTGTGACGAAATGCAGAACTTCTCCTCATGAACAAACAGAGGAGAAAGGGGCAGGGGATACTTTTGTTTTCATTTTGTGTTAAAGAATATCACTGCTGCATTAATATTAAATTCCAAATGTAAGGCGTTTTTCAAACCGGAATGAAATTGCATGTATCGTAAACACGTTCATTATCATTGCTGTTGTCTACCTTAGGGCTGCAGAAGACCAGACTGAATGATGAGGGTCAGGAGGGAGAGATGGTTAGTGCCTGAGAAGTTGGGGGAGCGACAATTTGGAGGAAGAAAATGTGGAGTACGAGGGAGAAGGGGGAGAGTTTGGGATAAAGGCGCTGAGTAGAGACGGATGGAGTGTGACGGCCTGTCCGCCTCTGTAGGCTGTGTGAGGCCATTGACCACGACAATCACTAGAGGTCGTCAGAGTAACAGCAGGTCAAGTCTCGAGTTCCCGAGTCTTTCGCCTTTTCCAACTCGCCTGGGCAGACGGGGTGGGTCCAGTCTGACCCCAGGCCGCAGGGGGACTGTCAAGGTGGAAGCGAAAGACGGTGAAGACTGTCGGGTCTGTGGCGGGGACCACATCAAGGGTACACCATGCGGACACGGTACCGGTCTATTTCAGGAGTGATGAGCAGCGTGTCAAAGGGAGTGCAGGGCTTGTAGGCGTGTTTGTAGGTCCCATGCAGCATCCCGTCCACGAACACCTGAAGAAGACAAAAGAATCATCATCATCATCATCATCAATCATCAATCATCAATCATCATCATCATCATCAATCATCAATCATTATCCATCATCATCATCATCATCATCATCATCATCATCATCATCATCGTCGTCGTCGTCGTCGTCGTCGCCGCTAGTATCCAACATCATCATCATCATCATCATCATCAATCATCAATCATCAATCATCAATCATCAATCATCCATCATCAGTATCCAACATCATTATCAATCATCATCATCAATCATCATCATCATCATCAATCATCATCATCAATCATCATCATCAATCATCATCAATCATCATCATCATCATCATCATCATCATCATCATCATCATCATCATCATCATCATCATCATCATCATCAATCATCATCATCAATCATCAATCATCATCATCATCATCATCATCATCATCATCATCATCATCATCATCATCATCATCATCACCACCAGCAATCATCATCATCAATCATTATCCATCATCATCATCAATCATCATCATCAATCATCATCATCAATCATCGTCGTCGTCGTCGTCGTCGTCGTCGTCGTCACCGTCGTTGTCGATCTCCTTATCGTCGTCGTTCCACCGCTGTCATCACATACATCGTCGTCTTCGTCGCCTTCGTCGTGGTCGCCCTTGGCATCATCATCGTCATCGTCATACCGCTATCGCTGCTGTCATTGCCGTTGTGGTCGTCGCCGTGGTTTGTTGTTGTCGTCGTTGTTTTTATTGTTGTTGATGCAAAATGCTGTTTCTGTTAGAGTGGGTTTTTTTCTACATTAAAGAGTCCCAAGGAAATGCATGGTTGTCTACGAACAAGGAATGCACGTTTTCTACCACAGGACAGCATAGAAAGAGGAGGATGGAGGGTCGGAGAACTTCATGCATGGAGCTGCTGCTGTACCCACCTGGAAGCCGAAGGCTGGGCAGTTCAGGACAATGGTGACGTTGAACACCAGCCCAGTTCTCCAAGGGGCATTGTACACGCGTACTTCAGTCTGCCATGCGTCGGCGTACATACTGTTGAGAGCAGTGTCGGTCTGTCCCTGATAGTTAAGTTGCATGATCACTGAGAGGGAAATGTCGTATCCAACCATCAGATATATAGGATTCAACCTGAAGAACAAGGAATGGGTAATGGACGCGTGTGAACAGATAGGTGAAAACAATCTGAAAGGTTTTCTGCAACAACAATTTCAATAACGTATTTCGAAGAAACGGGGAGAGAAAGAGAGAGAGAGAGAGAGAGAGAGAGAGAGAGAGAGAGAGAGAGAGAACGAACGAACGAACGAACGAACTTAGTTTTTTATTGTTGGGCCTCCGGCCCATCACAATTAGATTATACATTGTATGCCTCATCGGCCATTGCAATACAGACTGCCTCCTTCCTTCTTTTTAATGCATAATATAGATCTATACATTGATACCTGTCGTATAGAATTCACGTTCTGTGTTGTCAAGAGCGCCTGGACACTGATGTCACCACCGTGGAACAAATTAGCAAAGTATTTCAGTCTCAAAACCTGGTACAATCGACATTCGAGTAAGAAATGCTTTCGTCCTCCTCAGATTCATAACAGGCTGGACAAAGGAATAAGTTGATATTACCTTCATTTACATACCTGTATTTATGATAAAACAGATCGCTGAAGCCTGTGCGGAAACGAACATACACGTCACGAAATGCTTTTTTGTCTAGTGCAAATAAATAGTCTTCTCTGCCCCAGAGAGACTTAAAGGATTTATAGAAATCGTATCTGCAACTTTTCATTAGAGATTCAACCCATATACAACTGTATTCACTTAAAAGGCGTGTTTTAATTTCTCTCAAAAATTCTTTCTCGTCTGGTACGTTTTCTTTCCCCACACTGTACCAAAATCGTATCTATACAATATTGACTTAATCTTTTCTGCCCAGGTTTCGCTAGCACTCGAGTGCAGCATTGTCTTATATGCTTTATGGGGATATCTGGACGGGTCCATTTTAAATATCCTCAGCCAGTATTTTACTGCTCTAATGGTAGCGTTGATGTACAAGGGGTGTCTACCCGTATCACCATAAACAATAATATTTGACGCTTGTGGGGGTACATTAAGAAATCGTTTTAAGGTATGCAAATAGACGGCTTCAACAACCGAACAATCACTCAAACCCCACAATTCTGATGAGTACAATAACACAGGTTGCACCTGGGCATCAACTAGTTTAAATATACATCTGGAGAGACACACGAAAGTTTTCTAAGACACTTATTAATCTTTATCAACCCGGCTCTTGCCCTCTGTACTAGATCTGACTGTAACATGTTAGAGGAGAGTCTTGTAGTAAAGAGAGTTCCAAGATATCTATTTTCGTTTACAGTTTCTAGCGTGTGTGTTCCCAAGTACCATTTTTCATGTTCAGCGAGGTGTCCGCCATTACGAAACACCATGGTAGATTATTCAACTGGTTCTGTAATCCTATAACGGTGTCGGACATAAGGACAACATCATCTGTGAACAACAGCAAGTATACAATTGTGGTATCGGGCATGAGTTGAATACCATGCTTACCATACTTTATCACAAATTTAGCTACGTAGTTCACAAGTAGAGAAAAAAATTATCGGACTCATTTTGCACCCCTGTTTTAATCCCCGGTTACATGCAAATGAGCTGCTGTACCTCCCGTTGCAGCGTATGCAGCTTTGCACGTTACAATAGATTGCTTTGAGCATACACAGTAGTCTCCCTTTCATTCCATACCTAGAATTTTCCAAAGAACATTTCTGTTAATACTATCGAACGCTCTCTTCAAGTCTATAAAAGCTGCATTCATTTTTCTACGTCGTGATAGGTGTCTCTGAATGGCAGAATGCAAAACAAAAGCATTGTCAATAGTCGAGTAGCCTTTTCTAAAACCTGCTTGCTCTTCCCCTATAATGCCATAGTCATCTGCCCAGTCCCGTATCCTTTCACTACGTATGGACGTAAATATTTTACTGAAAGTGCTAATAAGGGAAATTCCTCTATAATTGTCAGGTTCAGAAGGGTCTCCACGCTTATAGATGGGCAAAATCACCGAGTTCATCCATATAGTAGGAAAAATACCTTTATCTAAAATAGCGTTGAACAATTCAGTCATCCGAGTTAAAAGAAGTCGTGATGTACATTTGAGCATTTCAGCTATTACTTCATCATACCCTGAAGCCCTCCCCGTTTTCAATTTTCTGATAGCAGTCTCCACTTCCTCCACAGTAATGTCAGCATCAAGTTCTGAGTGGTCCCCTGCAGCAATATCTAGCAAATCATACTCAATATCGTGGCAATGGTCAACAATAGGTTCCGTGAAAATGTTACTAAATGGTTATACCAAACCTCACACGCAATGTTGCAGTGGACCCGTGCATTACAATTCACCTTTCTAATTTGTTTCCAGAATACAGATGGCTCATGAATACATTTGACTAGAGTCATGATAAAGTTCTTTCTAAACAATACTTTCTTATCTCTAATCAACTGTTTATAGCTATTTCTTTAGCCTTGTTCACGAGGCGCAGCAATGTGCAGCGCTGCTCAGCGCTGTGCAGCGCCAAGTCCTGAACAAGCCGTTTCACGGCGCAAGCGCTGTGCAGCGCTGAGAAGTGCTGCACATTGCTGCGCCTCGTGAACAAGCCTCTAGTACAATATACATCGTTTTATCATAATTTGTCAATGTACGGGTATATTTACGCAAAAGTGAACGCAATTTTCTTTTTGCAGAGTAACATTCTTTGTCAAACCAAGGATGACCATAATGCTTGACCCCACACACAAACGTTTTTCTTAAAGGTTCTGCCGCCTGTACATAGCAATCAGTAATGGCTTCTGCTAGTGTGTTTACACTGATATCAACAGGGACACTTCTGTCTAATTGTTTTGCATTACTCTAAGTCTGTTTTGAACACATCTCTCATACTAGCATCCCACATTATTCTGTTTACCATAAATTTTCTTTTTCAGTGTGTCTTACTATGTCAGCCTTGCTCTCAATACTTAATTCCAAACATAAATGCGCAGTCAAAGTGCTTTCTTTCACACTCAAATCTTTACACAATGACAACAAATCTTTTGAGACCAAATAATAGTCGATTACACTATTTCCCGTACTGGATATATACGTAAAATTGCCAGATGTATCTCCTGGAATTGAACCATTTAATATGCATAGATCATATCCCAAGCAAACAGATAACAATGCATGCCCGTAATCATTAACAATAACATTCTGCGACTCACGGTTTGATAACATGTCACATCTAAAGTCAAACGTTCCTTCAAAGTTTCCAATACAACAGTTCCCTGTACGAGCATTAAAGTCTCCACAGATAATCAGGGAACAATCATTATGGGCACCTGTCAAGTGTTCTAGACACCGTTCTAGGATAAAGATGCCATTATTTTCTTCAACATGGTTATAATAAGGCGATCCTGCGGGCGGAACGTAAACACAGAGTGCAAGAATATCCTTATCCGTTAAAAATAGTTGTCTACTTAGTTTGAAGGCAAGCATGTTATCAAGGTCACAGTCTAAAGATTCAACAAATTCAACCACCCTCTCCCTAACGAGACAAATTACACCCCCCGATCTTCGGCCTCTCTCTGACAATTTACAAGCTGGTGATATGAAACATTTGTATCCCTGGAATGTGCTACTATCTATATAATCAACAAAAGTCTCGACAAGAACAACAAAATCAAAGTCCATTATGCATGGCAGGAAATCAGGATCATCCAACTGAGACAAAATGCCACTAACATTCCAAGACAGAAAACGGAACGAACGTGCAAATAAGTCAGCACTTGTGACAGTACCTTGGCCTGACCGCTAGATGGCGCCTTCGATCCCTGACCTCGTCACTGAGCGAGTCTGGACACGGTCACGGACGCGCTGTTGATGCTGCCCTGGGGTGACGTGCAGCTTGTTGCCCTTGTAAAAGGCGAAGTTGCCCGCCTCCCTCGCCTCCTGCAGCCTCTGTCGTTGTAGCGGAATCTTGTCACTGGAGACGCCGATTCCCTTCTCTCGCAGCTTCTGTCTGTCTTGCAGGATGGCCACCTTGTCAGCAGTCCTGTTGAGCCTGGCAATCAGAGGACGATTTTTCTCCGGCTCTGCTTTACCTAGGCAGTGGGCCCGTCGCACATCGCTCTCCTTTAGTTGGCGAGGCAGGACTTCGTTCACTGTGTTAAGAAACAACTGTTCACAGTTCTCCGGCGACTGCGAGGAGTCCTCAGCTATATTGTACAGCAGAACATTGTCCCGTCTACTGTCTTGCTCTTGCCTCTCAACGTTTTCCTCCAGCCTTGACAATCTACTGTGTACTTCTGCCTGCTGGTCACTAAGGTGTTCGAGAAATCCTTCTTGAGCTCCTATCCTGTTCTTCACATCTGCGAGTTCTGTCTGGACCTCTTGCACTATCTTCTGCATGTGAAACAGTTGCTGGCTCAATTTGTTGATCTCGCAGAGTATTTTTTATGTCGCTTCTTTCTGGTTGCGTTCCGAGTCGGCTCTGAGAGTGGTGATGGCTTCGTCCAAATCGCTCTTCCCTATTCCAGGCCCCGGGTTTCTTTCAACAGTACCTGACAATAACAGCAAAAAGGAGAGGTCTTGCAAGTTTTTCGTCAACTGTGTACCTGACTCCCAGCCTTCACCAGAGATTGTCATCGTTTTACTCCGCTTCTGCACAATGGGTAGACGGTAGTCGGAGAGGAGTACAGCCACTGCTACGTCTCGTCCAGTCATAGCGGAGAGCAGGTTATCCACACAGGTCAGAACGGCCACTGTAGACACGGCAAGCCCCACCGTCAGACCGAGCATAACTGCCGTGACAAACAGTCCCGCGCAGAAACCAACGTCAGCAAGCTCATCACATGACTTGACCTCAGCTCGGTTCGACGCACGAGCTGCATGCATTCCTATTCTCGCACGATAAAGAACCAGGTCAACCCCCATTGCTCACTGTTGTAACGTTGAGAACTGTTCTATTCAAGTAGCCTTGTAGAAAATTTAAGTGTAAACTTGTACATGTCGTGCCTAGATCCTGAAAGTGCCTAAGTTCTTGAATTAGGCAGTCTCTTGCCTAATTCGCGAAATAGGCAATGGCTGTGCCTAATCTGTGAAATCAATGTTGACTTTTGCCTAATTTGTGAAATTTCATGATTTAGGCTGCCTATTTCATCCATTAGGCAGCCTAAGTCATGAAATTAGGCAAAGTTTTGATTTAGGCACGACTGCTGTACAATGTAGGCAAAAGAATCTACAGAATAGGCAGAAACCTTGCCTAGTGTGTCAAATCAATTGCGTGTCAGTGTTAGCCAAATCTGCGTGTGTGCGAGCCTCTCACTGCATAGCATAGCCACATATTGCGAAATAGCGTTAATCTTCAACCGTTTGTGTTGTTCCAAAAGCATGTGTAGTGCTAGCAGTAAATGTGTAATCTTGAGCAATTTGACAATATACCCTCGTACTTTACTTTATTGACATTGGAGCACATACACAACAATCTAGTCAATTGACGGTAGGTTCTGAGCAATCCGATTAAGGTGATCTGGAGACGAATAGAAGTCACAAACGTCTTGTGGTGTAGTGAAAGGTGAATTAAACCATCAACTCATTACAAACAACAAGTGTTTTTCTGTTCATCAAACCACACGTTTGGGAGAATTGTAGCCACGTCTATACCTACATATTCGTACGTGACTGGGTTGTGCTACAGCCTGGCTGCTTTGTACATTCTCTCCTAAAAAGCTATAATTAGTTGTCTTGCAAGTCTTGCAGCTTGCTGAAAAAGGTGTCGACTTTGGCCTTTGTAAACGCTATACCCTAGCTGTACTTCTTGTCTCTGGAGTTCGAAAAAGCGAGAGAGAGAGAGAGAGAGAGAGAGAGAGAGAGAGATTGATTGATTGATTGATTGATTTTATTGTTTAGGCCGAGAGAGAGAGAGAGAGAGAGACAGAGAGAGAGACAGAGAGAGACAGAGAGAGAGAGAGACAGAGAGAGAACGAACGAACGAACGAGCGCAAAGTTTATTTGCCAGGCCACCAGCCCATTACAAATTGGTAATGTAACAATTTCTAGTCAGAAATGGTGTTTCGTGTCGCTATATCACGACGTTTCATAGCTAAGAAGATGTACAAAGCCACCTTCCTGATTATTTGTTCTTCAGTGGAGCTCAACAACCGGATAAAAGTATCCTCGTTTCGTCTAATTTTGATCAAGTTTCAGATATCTACTTCTTAAGTCCTCATACACAGGGCATTAAAGTAACAGGTGAATATCATCCTCCTCCTCTTCAGTGCAAACCGGGCACGTAAGATCCACATCTGCAGCATATATGTACCTGTGAGCATTTATTTCACTAATCCCTAATCTAAATTTCGTGAGGGCATCTCGGAAGATTTGTCTGTCTATGAAATGCAAATATGGTTCCATGCATATACCGGGTTTAATAGTTCGGTAAATGTTGTATCGATTGCTGATCATTTCTCACACCACTCTCGCTCAAAACCTTCTATCAGTCTTTGTTTAAATGTACATAAGAACAACCTTTTGTCCGTTACTGACTGTTCTGCCCAAATGTGTCGAAACCAGTTTTTGACAGAATTCTTTTTACTTTACTGGCCCAGTTATTGAACTTTGTGCCCTGTTCAACATCATATCGTACGCCATTCAAGGGTATCGATGTAGTGGCATTCTTAGAATTCTAAGCCAATATTTCAATCCACGGATGGCTGCGTTGATGTACAAGGGAAATCTTCCCAGTTCACCGTACACCAATGCATTGGGAGTCTTCGGGTGCACATTTAGTCATTTCTTCATTGCTAATAAATGAGCTTTCTCTATACAGTCACATTTATCCAGTCCCCATACTTCAGACCCGTACATCAAGATTGCTTGTACCTGTGCATCAAATACTTTCAAGAAAATATTTACAGATGTACAACTCACCCTTCGCATAGATTTATGAATTTGCACTATTGCTGTTTTATATCTCTTAGACAGGTCATTTTGTGGCGTGTTATACGACAGCCTTGTGGTAAACATGACCCCAAGATATTTGTAATCCTTGTGTGTTTGGATTTGTTGCTGTCCAATAAACCATTTTTCGTGGCTAGCTAGTGGTCCGCCCAAACAAAAGACAAGCACGCTCAATTTAGTTGCATTGATGGTTAGACCATACACAGCCGCAGAGTACATCAATATGTCAATCTGGTTTTGCAGACCTATGGCAGTGTCCGACATAAGTGCCACGTCGTCGGAGAACAGCAGCAAGTACAGTTCCGGTCCACTTGGTAGAAGTTGTATTCCATGTTTCCCTGTAGCTACTACTTCAGTCGTGATAGCAGCTGCTACATACAAAAACAGTTGGGGTAACATATTGCAATACTGTTTCAGTCCCCTGTGAGACAGAGAGAGAGGCAGAGAGAGAAAGAGAGAGAGAGAGAGAGAGAGAGAGAGAGGGACAGACAGACAGAGACAGAAACAGAGAGACAGAGACAGAGACAGAGACAGATAGAGATAGAGAAGAGAGAGAGAGAGAGACAAAGAGACAGAGAGACAGAGACAGAAAGACAGACTGAGAGAGAGAGTGAGAGAGAGAGATATCGTCACCATCAGTATGAATGCAAATAATATATGAGTGAGGTCGTGTATCTCTTTTCTGGTGGAGAAAACGCCACAAAACAGAGGCACGTTGAAGTATTGTACCTGGATGCTGAACTCGTAGTTTGCACAGAAGAATCGAACAGACGGACGGATTTTTAGAAAGACGTTGAAGGGAAATGTCTATGTGTGTGGAGTCACTTAACGCAAACCTTCCCATTCGATATACGGTCTTGCACACAAGCACGCATAAACAAACATAATCACAAAGATGTAGGTATGTGTGCACATAGAAGCACACACATAAGTGCACGAAAGCGTGAACATAAAACACATGAGTAAAAGAGAGAATAGGCGCAATGTTATCCAGGGAGCACATGGAACGGAGCTATTAATAGATACGCACGTGTCCGTGGTGAAGCTGAAGATGGTCTCCAATCTCCAGTTTGCTTCCACGGGCTTGGTATGGGAAACTCTACCTGCGTCTAGAAGAGATCAGACTCAGGAATTGGCATTCTCAGGAAACTGTGTGACGGGCTCGTGAAGTCTGTGGCTTGGCATGGGACGTTATTCAACATACAGCCTGTGTTCTTTGCTGTTGTCCATGTCCTATGGTCCATAAGCAGTTTTCCTAATGTATCTTTATGTGAAGGGCCCTACTTTGATCGACACAACTTGTAATGCAAATTTTGGGCAAGGAATTTCGTAAAGTTAGGCATTTTCTTAGTACAGAGTGTATCTTTACTCGTATTTCTTTGCTTTACATCGGCTCCGAATCTTATGTTAGAATGATCTGTGTGCATTCTCAGTCTTACCTAACTGTGGACAGTACAATTAATTCACAACTTTATTCTGCACACCAAACAGTTTGAGCAACTTAGGAGTATAACCCATCTTTCCTTTGTGCCATTGCGTTCGTTGCTTATCCATATTCGTGGACCAGGCAAACAATAACATTTACTAGTCAAACTTGAAAGAAGAATAAAATGAAATGTTGCTATGAAACAAATCAGATATAATTTGTTTATTTTTGTCTCATGAAAAGCTATTGTGATAATGTGGGAAGGTAAAGTGTATAAACACTTTCGAGCAAGTTTGTGTTTTATCATTTCAACATGTAACTTTTGCCTAGTGCCAATATGTGTTGCTGCTTGAGTTTCATTTTGATTGATATTCTGCCTCTAGAGTTAGAGAGTGAACAATCATCTCAAACTCTCTCTCTCTGCATGATCAGTAGATCAATGAAACGCAAGAACATACACGATATAAGTGCAAACTAATTTGAGCATCGGTATGGTTGATTAGTCACTACATAAACCATTATCTTGCACGTTATTACCTACACGTAAAAATGATATGCACCAATTTCATTTAAAGATTGTTATTTCGACGGAAGGCCAATAGATAAACACGTATACTATATTCAAATTTTCAGGCTATTGCGCCAATGTGTGCCCTTTCTACCAAAACAACAAGACCTACCGGGTTGGTCCAGGAGGTCTGTTGGCACGTGCCGTTCAGCCCCTCCCACGTGCCCTCTGCAGTGCAGGTCACGTGACTGGAGCTGCCAAAGAAGGCGAAGTCCTCCAGACACGTGTAGGAGGCTGCTGCAGTTGGGGACACTGCAGTCACGTGGGCAGTGGAGCCGTTGAGTGGCGGAGGAGGAGGACAGGCTGCAAAAAGGCCACTGAGTGTTTCCACGATGATCATTTCTAAAGTCAGACAAGTGAGGCGTCGTTACACCCATCACGTGGTACTGATTTTAGTGGCTGCCATTGGCAATCTGCGTGCAACGCACGATCACGTGGTACTGATTTTTGTGGCTGCCATTGGCAATCTGCGTGCAGCGCACGATCACGTGGTACTGATTTTTGTGGCTGCCATTGGCAATCTGCGTGCAGCGCACGATCACGTGGTACTGATTTTAGTGGCTGCCATTGGCGATCTGCGTGCAACGCATGATCACGTGGTACTCATTTTAGTGGCTGCCATTGGCAATCTGCTTGCAACGCACGATCACGTGGTACTGATTTTAGTGGCCGCCATTGGCAATCTATGTGCAACGCACGATCACGTTTACACATAAAATGTCAGCATGCAGCGAAGTGGGCAGTGAAACCCGTGAATCCCATTCATGCACAAAATGTCATTAAAAGTATGAGAAATCTCAGACAGTTAGCGGCACATGAACACTACGCAAACACATGCACCTTCACATACACACACACACACACACACGCTTGAGCGTGCTCACAAACAAACACACATGCACATATAAACACACACACATACACACACAAGCACACACGCACACAAGCACAAATGCATACTTAAGCGCACACACCCACACAAACACACACACACACACACACACACACACACACACACACACACACACAATATCACAAACACAGACTTACATCCCAAAATGCACAAACACAAATGGGTGCGCACTTGCAAGTGAACACAAGCATGTGCATGGTCACGCAAGTAAGTGCACACGCTAGCATGCTCAGTGAGTGAGTGACACCTGCCTAAAGGACAGCGGATGAGGGCTGGCAAGTCCAGACTGCAGGCATGACAGTCAATGCTCGTGCAGTTCGTGCTGAACGTCTGAAATGAAAGAAAAGGTAAATATGCCATTTTCTATTGGGACTTTTCACTCACTCTTGGTACTCAAACCGCACACTTTTACCCCCGGTTCTTTAGGCACTGCAACACATCTCAACTCCCTGGGGAGTATACAACCAGGCTATGGAGCAATGCGACACTTTTCAGAAAACGCGTAACAATAACCCTGGTCGAAACCAACGTGGATCAAACGTCTTGTGTCGCGATTTTTACTGGGGGAAGAAGTCTGAAGGCAGATCGACAAGTGAGACACGCAAAGGTCTCCTTTGTCAAAAACATCGAACATTTTTTTAATACTTTGAAACGATTTTCTTGAAGCCTCAACTAAGTGATTGCCGACGGCGACATAGTCGATGTGTAAGAATCTTGCTTATCTCTTCTGTAAGAGTACTCTCCGAATTGCTGGCTTTTTTCATCCCATTATTTAAATACCTCACTACTCAAATACAACTCAAGTACACAAAACCAGCCCCAGAAAACAGAATGGAAATACAGATACCTTTCTGTCTGATGAAAGCGCAATGAGAATGAAAACAAACAAATACACAAACAAATGACAACATTCAGATGCGACCAGGTCCTCAGCGGACATTCCACATAATAGCTGAGTGGACAAACCATGTGTTCCCAGGTATTTGTGCACGATGATTTGGCGATATAGAAATGAATACGAAGCCCTGGTCTACGGACTGTATAGGCAAAGGTACAAATGTGACTCCACTTGGAAGTTAGGCAAAGGATGAGATGTACTAATAATACTAATAATAAAGAGCATTTATAACGAGCATTTCTTTCAAGAACTCAATGCGCGGGCATAGCCACATTTACACGCAGTTACTCGTCAGTCATACTACTCAGTACAACACTCGTACGACTATCATACCAGGATTTGAAAACAAAAGGAGGTTACAGAAAAGCAAGACGGAACTTATGGGGTTTTAATTGAGATTTTAAAATGGACATAGTTTGTGCATCACGTAGGCCAGCCGGCAGGGAATTCCAGACACTAGGGGCAATGAAACTGAAACTACACTCTCTGAAAGACTTGGTACTACGCTTTGGAATTTTTAGAAGTTTTTCACTTGATGAGTGGAGAGAACGGGAAGGGTGATAGGTACAAAGAAAGGCCGAAAGATATGCCGGAAGGGTTGAATCAAAATGACGGTACGCCAAAACAGCAATTTTGTACTGGCAGCGGAAATTAACGGGAAGCCAGTGTAGATGTTTCAGGAGGGGTGTCACATGATCGCGCTTGCCCTTCATAAGAACCAGATGTGCCGCACTGTTTCGAACTCGTTGCAGACGGTTTAATTGTTCTGCTGGAAGACCCGCCAAGACTGAATCTATTCATGAGTCTTTACGTATTTACATCAATACTTTGTTTGCTTACATCAATGCTTTGTTTACTTACACCAATGCTTTGTTTACTTACATCAATGCTTTGTTCACTTATATCAATACTTTATTTCCTTTTCTACTTCATAACGACCAAATGCGTTCATCATCGTGCATTTTTTAAAAATGGAACTGCATGCGTGTGTGTGTGTGTGTGTGTGTGTGTGTGTGTGTGTGTGTGTGTGCGTGTGTATGTATGTGTGTGTGTGTGTGTGTGTGTGTAGACGTTGGCGATGTAGGCCAAGCTTCGTCCAATCAGAAAACACCGTAAAATGCTTCATCTCATTTGTCAGTATTATCTTGGGTATTAGATGAAAAAGAATATCAGAGGTGTTCTCAATCTAGTCACAGCAACGCAAGTCGTAAAAAGAAAACATACAACTTGTGTCTTTCCACTGTAGCAGTGATGTAGTGGAAGAAGACGCGGTTACATGAGAGCATCCTGGATATTCTGTAGATTACAATCATACTACGTTGCCATAGCGACAACAAGCCCGAGACGCCACACGGTGAAAGTTCTAACGCGATGAAAAAGATGACCTGCGACACCCACCTTGTCTAACGTTGTGATATTTCCATGGTGCCAGTCCTCCCTGGACACCACCGTTTGTGAGGAGTTGGCGCTTGTCTCGCCCAGGCACTCACACTTCCCGTCAGGACGGAAGTAATTGTAGGACACACTTCCGGTCACGTTACTGCACTTCCGGTCACACATGGAGAGGCCCAGTCCAAAGAGGGAAGTAAGGACGGGGACCTGAAAACGTCACGTCCTTGTCAATGCCAGGTCAGAATGTCGGGTGCGTTCACTGGACAAGAACAGGAAATGTGGGTGAGTGGCGAGAAGGAGTAAGGCGAGTGTTATATTAAAAAGCACGGTTTGAAAATGACGAAACAGACAAATGCTACACGCTATGGCGTCAATAAAAGTCGGAGCACCAAGCAAAGGTTATATTAGTTAATATTAGTCTCCCAATAAACATGTTGTCCTTCTAAGGGTCCAAGGCTGATTGTACTGTGCTTAAACAAAGCACTGACGGATCCGACCGACCACCTAACCGACCAACCGACAGACTAGTCTGCCAGCCAACCAGTTAGACCTAAGCAAATAAATGAGCAGACAACCAAACGATCAAGTAACCAAAAAATCAACCACCCAACCAAACGGCGAAATAACCAACAAGTCAAGCAAACAACCAACCAGTCAACCAACCAACTACCCGACAGACCTACCGACTAACCGACTAACCAACCAAAACTTGCAATGTAGAAGATAAAGTTGAAAGAACACAACGGAAGAATGACTCTAATTTCAGTGCCGCCATAACGTCATCCTAGTGTTAGGCAGCCTCTAAACTTATAATTATTTTCATGCAATGAAGTTGTTTTTCCTGTCACGCATACCTGTAGGTAGGTGTTTTTCAGAACACTCGTAAAGCTTTACAATTCTGTAAAACTGTGAACTGAACATCTTTTCAGACTGTGGTTATCTTCAAAACTCTCGGAGATGTCAGGAAATTGGTCCCAGAGGCAAGAAATAGCTCAAGCGCAATTTCCTCAAAAATCATGTCAGATATTTTAGCTACGTTTTCTGGTGTTTCGCTATAGCGACTCTGTGTACTTTCAGCCAGAGCAGACTCCATGTATAGGATGTTAAAGGCACTCGTTTTAAAGTATGTTATTTGCAATGAGCCTTATTGCATATTAAAGGCACACGTTTTCAATAATGGTATTTGCAATGAGCCATATTGCATAATAAAGGCACACGATTTCAAGCATGGTATTTGTAGTGAGCCTTCTTGCATATTAAAGGCACACGTTTTCAAGCATTATATAAGCAGTGGGCCTTATAGTATATTGAAGGCACACGTTTTCAAGCATTATATAAGCAGTGGGCCTTATAGTATATTGAAGGCACACGTTTTCAAGCATGGTATTTGCAGAGAGTCTCATAGTATATTAAAGGCACACGTTTTCAAGCATGGTATTTGCAGAGAGCCTCATAGTATATTAAAGGCACACGTTTTCAAGCATGGTATTTGTAGTGGGCCTTATAGCATATTAAAGGCACACGTTTTCAAGCATCGTATTTGCAGTGGGCCTTATAGTATATTAAAGGCACACGTTTTCAAGCATGGTATGTGCAGTGGGCCTTATAGTGTATTAAAGGCACACGTTTTCAAAAATGGTATTTGCAGAAAGCCTCATAGTATATTAAAGGCACACGTTTTCAAGCATGGTATTTGCAGAGAGCCTTACATTATATTAAAGGCACACGTTTTCAATCATGGTATTTGTAAGGGGCCTTATAGCATATTAAAGGCACACGTTTTCAATCATGGTATTTGCAGAGAGCCTTACATTATATTAAAGGCACACGTTTTCAATCATGGTATTTGTAAGGGGCCTTATAGCATATTAAAGGCACACGTTTTCAAGGATTGTATTTGCAGAGAGCCTTATAGTATATGAAATGCACACGTTTTCAAGCATGATATTTGCAGTGGACCTTATAGCATATTAAAGGCACCCGTTTTCAAGCATGATATTTGCAGAGAGTCTCATAGTATATTAATGGCACCCGTTTTCAATCATGGTATTTCCAGAGAGCTTCATATTATATTAAAGGCACACGTTTGCAAGCATATTATTTGTAGTGAGCCTTATAGCATATTAAAGGCACACGTTTTCAAAAATGGTATTTGCAGTTAGCCTTATAGTATATTAAAGGCACACGTTTTCAATCATGGTATTTGCAGAGAGCCTTATAGTATATTAAAAGCACACGTTTTCAATCATGGTATTTGCAGTGGGCCAATTCGCAAATTAAAGGCACACGTTTTCAAGCATGGTATTTGCAGAGAGCCTCGTAGTATATTAAAGGCACACGTTTGCAATCATGGTATTTGCAGGGAGCCTTATAGTATGTTAAAGGCACACGTTTTCAATCATGGTATTTGCAGAGAGCCTTATATTATATTAAAGGCACCTGTTTTCAAGCTTGGTATTAGCAGTGGGCCTTATATCATATTATAGGCACACGTTTTCAAGCATGGTAGTTGCAGAGAGCTGCATAGCATATTAAAGGCACACGTTTTCAAGCATGGTATTTGCAGAGAGCCTTATATTATATTAAAGGCACCTGTTTTCAAGCTTGGTATTAGCAGTGGGCCTTATATCATATTATAGGCACACGTTTTCAAGCATGGTAGTTGCAGAGAGCTGCATAGCATATTAAAGGCACACGTTTTCAAGCATGGTATTTGCAGAGAGCCTTATATTATATTAAAGGCACCTGTTTTCAAGCTTGGTATTAGCAGTGGGCCTTATATCATATTATAGGCACACGTTTTCAAGCATGGTAGTTGCAGAGAGCTGCATAGCATATTAAAGGCACACGTTTTCAAGCATGGTATTTGCAGAGAGCCTTATATTATATTAAAGGCACCTGTTTTCAAGCTTGGTATTAGCAGTGGGCCTTATATCATATTATAGGCACACGTTTTCAAGCATGGTAGTTGCAGAGAGCTGCATAGCATATTAAAGGCACACGTTTTCAAGCATGGTATTTGCAGGGAGCCTTATAGTATATTAAAGGCACGTGTTTTCATTCAAGGTATTTGCAGAGAGCCTAATATTATATTAACGGCACACGTTTTCAAGCATGGTATTTGCAGGGAGCCTTATAGTATATTAAAGGCACACGTTTTCAAGCATGATATTTGCAGTGGACCTTACAGTATATTAAAGGCACACGTTTTCAAGCATGGTATTTGCAGAGAGCCTTATAGCATATTAAAGGCACACGTTTTCAAGCATGGTGTTTGCAGAGAGCCTGATAGTATATTAAAGGCACACGTTTCTAATCATGATATTTGCAGAGAGTCTCATAGTATATTTAAGGCACACGTTTCTAATCATGATATTTGCAGAGAGCCTCATAGTATATTAAAGGCACGCGTTTGCAATCATGGTATTTGCTGAGAGCCTCATAGTATGTTAAAGGCACACGTTTTCAGGCTTGGTAGTTGAAGAGAGCTGCATAGCATATTAAAGGCACACGTTTTCAAGCATGGTAGTTGCAGAGAGCTGCATAGCATATTAAAGGCACACGTTTTCAAGCATGGTATTTGCAGGGAGCCTTATAGTATATTAAAGGCACGTGTTTTCATTCAAGGTATTTGCAGAGAGCCTCATATTATATTAACGGCACACGTTTTCAAGCATGATATTTGCAGTGGACCTTAAAATATATTAAAGGCACACGTTTTCAAGCATGATATTTGCAGTGGACCTTAAAATATATTAAAGGCACACGTTTTCAATCATGGTATTTGCTGAGAGCCTCATAGTATGTTAAAGGCACACGTTTTCAGGCTTGGTAGTTGAAGAGAGCTAAATAGCATAGGAAAGGCAGACGTTTTCAAGCATGGTATTTGCAGTAAGCTTTATAGCATATTAAAGGCACACTTTTTAATGCATGATACTTGCAGTGAGCTTTATAGCATGTTAAAAGCACATGTATATGTGCATGGCATTTGCAGTGAGTTGAAGCAGTTTACGTATCGAAATCTAAAACCCGAAAAGCCAGACATGATAAAGACCCATGTTGACCAAAATGATCGCAAGCCCGTTGAAAAATGGACAGGTAACTGATTGTGTTGCCATATCTCCATTTTGTGGCTTAAGGCCTTTCACCAGTAAACAAGTGTAGAGTTGTAAACATTTTCAGCTTTGGAGATATTATTCTTCCGGTTTTTGCTCAACGTCACATCCACAGCGTGGAGGAAAGTGAAATTATCTATGCCACTTTAAAAAGTCACTATCTTTCAAAGTAATGACCAAATTTGATTTGGTTCTGTACTTTGTCTTGTCTAGGTGGTTTTATCAACCATGCCATTTTAGCATAAGCGCTGAAATCCTATTGCATCGCAAACTTTCTTAATGATCGAGTTAAATACCTTCCTTTCTTTCTCTTACCTGAAGGTAGGCGTTTCTCTGAACAGTGAGGTCACGAGCGTAGTCGCACAAGAAGGCCGTCACGCCGTGCCACAGGATGGCAAGCACCAGTGACGTCACCCACGTCTCCATCGTAGGAAGCCGAGAAAGTAGCTTCATTCTGTGGAATGATGCGCAGAAATGGGAAAGGCTTGAACTCTGCATAAATATGTCAGTGGCAACAATATGTCTCTGCTGAGATCCTTCCATGGATGGTCTGTCTACTTAGGTAGTGCACATTGTTTTCTATGCATGTTCGCCGCCTGCTGCAAATATGAACACGTCTGCCATTTTGTATGTCTGCGTGTCTGCCACTCTGCCTGTGTGTCTGTCTGAGTGTCCGCCACTCCGTCCGTCCGTCCGTCCGTCCGTCCGTCCGTCCGTCCGTCCGTCTGTCTGTCTGTATGTGTGTATGTCTGTCTGTGTGTCTGTGTGTGTGTGTGTGTCTGTGTGCGTATGTCTGCGGCGAGATCACCCCTCCCCCTTGTATTAAGGTTATACATCGTCATGACTAACCTGTTGTGTGTGAGTTAGTGTGGCCTGCCAGCCGTAATAGAATAATGATGATAGAGTTGTTATGGTCCGTCAGTCATAGCAAAATTGATTTCCTGCAACGAAAACCACTCTGAATACAAAACGAGGTAAGACCTCGTTTTTATATAGGACGCCTGTGATTGGACAGTGGAAATGTGGGGGCGTGGCCCGAGTGTTCCCATTGGATGGGAAGAGGCGGTGTTCGAAGACGTCCGCGCGGAGGTTATATGAGTCTCTGCAGACCAGCGCCAAGGCGCGCGCGGCAAATACCAGCTTGAAAGAACGACAGCCGAGCCAAGAATAGCGTCCTCCCAAGCGCGCCAAGATTGACGTCACTCCTCGTCCCTGCACCAAGACACTCGACGTTGAGAGAGAGAACGACGAACATTGCAGTGCCGGTTTCCCAGGGCGAAGATACGAAGTTTGAAGAGCCCGTCTCCCAGGGCGAAGATACGAGATTCCTCAGCCGACGTTTTGTGAGAGAATACGGTTGCTATGCATTGTGAAAGAATACGGTTGCTATGCTTTACGAAAGAATACAATTGGTATGCTTTGTCAAAGAATAATAATGATAATAATAATAACATAGTTTATTTACGCACATACCTTCCCTTGACAGGCAAGCTCATGGCGTTTACAATCCAAAGAATCAACACTCATACAACTGCTCAACACCACATTCCCACAAACACTCACACACTACACACATAAACAAAACAAAAACTAAAGTCCAATAGAACACACT
>JAWQFJ010004839.1:27500-45000 GCA_034096865.1 Theodoxus fluviatilis
TTCATCAGCAAGAGGCAAACGAGCAGAAGATCAAGTTTGACAATATGGCAGGATTTCCAAGTGAGAGCCATTGAAATTCAGTAAGGAAGGGATGGAACAATAATCTGTCTTGATGAGGATAAATATACACACACAATGACACACACACACACACACACACACACACACACACACACACACACACACACACACACACACACACACTTCAGCCTCAGCGTACCGCTTCAAACTTCCCGTCAAAAATGTCAGTCACGATCGGTAGCAAAACCTCGAAGAAAAGCCCCGATTTCACGGAGCGGGAATCGGATAGCTATCATAAAAGCGGTGTCAGCAAGATACGGATACATTAAAAGCAGCATACACACAGCCCAAGCAAACAAAAGAAGACGGACAGCGTGGGAGGAGGTGACAAATGAAGTGCGAGCTGAGTGAGGCTGGCTCGAGTGTGTGTGTGTGTGTGTGTGTGTGTGTGTGTGTGTGTGTGTGTGTCACCGTTTATTAAGTTCATCAGCAAGAGGCAAACGAGCAGAAGATCAAGTTTTACAATATGGCAGGATTTCCAAGTGAGAACCATTGAAATTCAGTAAGGAAGGGGTGGAACAATAATCTGTCTTGATGAGGATAAATATACACACACAGTGATACTGACACACACACGCACACACACACACACTCGATCAGCCTCAACTCACTTTCCCCACCAAACTCGTGAAACCCTGGCGATCGTCACACATTTTCTCAGTTACCAAAAATAAAGCAATTTAATCTGAGCAGTGTTTTCATAACACAGATGCAATTTTAATGTATCGTTTTCATAGCATCAGACAACACTAGCATTGTACCCAATGTCAACAGCAGCAGGCAGGTTCGAGGACAACACTGTTTACTGGTGTCGCAGCGGTCCGCGCTTCAGCTATAAATAGCAGTGCGCGAAGCTCGGCGACCTGCATTTCCAACTGTAAAATGTAAGCGTTTTCACGACCTATTGATGCAATCAACATACAGCTTTCATAATTTAATGCTGTTCATGGCTTATACTTTCTTTGGATGGGTTTCCAGTGTCCCAAAATACAGCTTATTATTTGCGAACCGTGAACAGGTCGGCCATTTAATTTCGCGCTGGTCTTGGACTTTGGTGTGTAGTCCAACAAATCCTTGGACCACCGTAGTCCGCAGTTCAGTCTGCCGACTGAACAAAGTCCACGTTCATGAATTGTAGACTACGACAGTCCAAGTTCATGAATTGTAGACAACGACAGTGGTCCTAGACTAGTCTTAGACCACGCTGAAAGTCCAAGTTCATGAATTACACCCCAGAGTTGGGCGGATCAGCATGAACTCATTCGGGAAGAACAGGCGGGTTTTAGAAAGGGGTATTGTACAGTTGATAACATCTTTGTTCTGCAGAGTATCATTGGCAAATATCTAAATAAGCACAGAAAACTTTATGTTGGCTACGTAGATTTTAAAAAAGCTTTTGATATGGTAAACAGAGACGTATTGTGGAAAGTTCTACGTAAAAATGGATTAAAAGGAAAAATTTTGAATTTTCCGAAAGCCATGTACAGATCGGTACAATACTGTGTGAGAGGGAGGAATGGTCATACCGATTTCTTTGAGTGTTCTTCGGGGCTGAAGCAAGGGTGTAAACTCAGTCCGATCCTTTTTTCTTACTTTATTAATACCTTGATTGATGAGATCTCCGCCAATAGTAAACATGGTATACAGTTGGCGCCTAATACGCCCGTCTTGAGTGCTCTCCTCTTTGCAGACGATGTTGCTTTGCTCTCTGACACAGTAGTAGGTCTTCAAAATCAATTAAACTGCCTGAAAACTGCAGCTGATAGACTTGGTCTGATGGTCAACACAGAAAAAACTAAAGTAGTTGTCTACAGACTGGGTGGACATTTAGCTAAACATGAAAGATGGTACCTCGGTGAGGTACGACTAGAAGTACAAAGTGAATACAAGTACCTTGGTAACATGCTATCTGCGAAGTTGTGCTCAAATGTAACTCAAAATGATTTGGCCGGTAGAGCTAAATCTGCCCTTTTACTTTTGATAAGGTCACTGAGAAAAATCCGTCAAGTAACACCTGACGTTTTCTTTAGACTATTCGATTCTCAGATTCAGCCGATCCTTTTGTATGGGGCTGAAATCTGGGGAATGGATGAATGTCAGACTGTAGAGAGTGTACACCTACACGCCATCAAAAGTTTTTTGAATGTTTCATCACGTACTCCTAATGCTATGGTGTATGGTGACACTGGGCGTTTTCCTCTGTGGGTCAATGCCAAGTTACGCAGTATCAGATACTGGTTAAGACTCTTAAAAATGGATGAAAGCAGGTTACCCTATAAAACATACCAAATGATGCTGTGTACATCCAACGAAGGTTCTTGGGCCTTAAAGGTTAGAAGACTACTGTTCGAATGCAACTATGAAGATGTATGGTTAAATCAGAGGGTATCAAATGAGACAACGTTTCTGAGAAACATCAGAGAGCAAACTCATCGGCAAATTTTACACAGAATGGGAAGCACAAGTTAGGAATAGTGAGAGATACTCCTTCTACAGACTTTTTAAAACTTCTTGGGTAATTGAACAGTATCTATATGATCTCGATAAAAAAGTATTTAGGGACGCTTACATACGATTTAGGATGGGAATTACCGATTTATTTAACCATAAACACAGATATATGAAAAGGAATAACCCAGAGCTTTGTCCACTGTGCAGAGAGCATGAAGAAACGGAAATACATTTTTTACTCCATTGTCCTGCCTTACAGGACTTGAGAGAACGTTTAATATTTGATTGTATAGATGTGAATAGAGATAACCTCATAGAACTTCTCTTGGCCAGTAAAGAAATGAAAATTATAAGATCAACGAGCATTTACTTGTACAAAGCGTTCAAGCGCAGACTAGAAGCTCTGGAGTCCACGGAGCATGACAGTTTTTACGTTGATTAATTGTTTTCCTTGGGAATTGAAATGTAACCACATTGTTCACTTGAAATGGGCCGGTGGCCTTTCAATAAATTCGTTCGTTCGTTCGTTCGTTCGTTCTCTCTCTCTCTCTCTCTCTCTCTCTCTTTCTCTCTCTCTCTCTCATCACTTAAGATGATGTGGAAATTGCACAATCGTAAACCAAACATCTTTTTCAAATTATTCGATGCGCAGATACAGCCTTCCCTGTTGTATGCATCTGAACTGTGGGGTTTAAGGGTGCACACAAATGTTGAGAAAGCACACCTATTTGCGTGCAAGCGATATTTGAATGTAAATACTAAGACGCCAAATAATTTAGTCTATGGTGAAACGGGAAGATTCCCTATCATAGTGAATAGCACAGTTAGGGCCATTAAGTACTGGTTTAGACTCCAAAAAATGCCAGATGATAGATTACCTAGACAGGCGCTCCTCATGCTAGAAGGTATATCAGTCCCTGACGATATGAACTGGTTAAAGTCGGTAAGAGACTGTCTGTGTAAATCAGGGTTTGCCTTTGTTTGGTTAAATAGAGGAACAAATAATGAAAGGAGCTTTCTCAGAAACTTTAAAGTCAGACTACAAGATTGCTTCAGACAGGAATGGCATAGTAGATTAAATGAAAGCGAACGTTACCTGGTATACAGTGTCCATAAAGATTCATTCGAATGTGAGAAATATCTTAGTACCATAGAAATAGGAAAGTTTAGGGATGCAATGATACGCCTTAGATTAGGAATAAGTGACCTGCGCACTCACAACACGTTCAGCGGAGAGGACACACACTGTCCATTTTGCACAGATTATGTAGAAGATGAAATTCATTTCCTGTTAGAATGTGAAATTTATAAAGATCTTAGAGAAAAATATGTAAAAAGGTATATCCAGTATTTAAATAACAGAGGCTTTACCTTTTTGATTGATGGACAGGGATACATTAAGACGAAACATGTTGCTATGTTTATACATTATGCGCTCAAACGCCGTCGTCAACGTCTCCAAGACGAGCAATCTTAGTTGCATTGTATTATTAGAGATCCACGGTCAACCCGAGATCAAAAGCTAAAATTGACCTACTTTACACCCCACGACCCGCCTTGAACCATGGTAACCTAATCTACAATAATATACTTGTTTGTACATGCATAAGCACACTGTATGACGGGGTAAGGGCCTGCTTGACTCTTGGTCACCATGTACATCCCCCCCATCCCACACCCTCCATCACTACCTTTCTTAGCTGTGTTTCAAGAAGGAAACTAAAGCATGTATGTTCATTTCTTCCTTTTTGCTTTCGTCAAATTGTTCATGTATTCAAAAGCAATACGCTCCGAACAACTGTACTGTACTGTCGGCCTTGCAATAAAGAATTCAAAGTCAAAGTCTCTCTCTCTCTCTCTCTCTCTCTCTCTCATTGAGTAAGGTTTTTCTACATATTCTGAATTATCGATTACAAGAGTGGACGGAAGATCATGATCTAATAGCAGAGGAGCAAGCTGGTTTTCGGAGAGGATACAGTACGGTTGGCAATATTTTCACCCCACATAGCATCGTGGAAAGATTTTTTAGGGAGGAGAAATAAATTATATGCAGCATTTATTAATTTTTACAAAACTTTTGACAGTTATGACAGAGATGCATTGTTGAGTATTTTGAGAAATAAGGGTATTAATGGGAAAATGTTGCAAATATTAAAGTCTATGTATCATTGTGTACGGACCTGTGTGCGGTGCCCAGAAGGGCACACGGAATACTTTGAATGTACCTCGGGGCTGAAGCAGGGCTGTAAATGTTTGCCGATCCTTTTTTCTTACGTGTTAGGGAAGGTTGCAAAAGTAGTTACCGAAAAGGGTAAACATGGTATTCAACTCTTTCCTGATGTCACAACAGTATATCTCCTCCTGTTTGCCGATGATGTCGTAGTCCTTTCAGATACATACATCCATGGGCCTACAGAACCAGCTAAACAATCTAAAAAGTTCAGCAGAGGCTGTTGGTCTGAGTATTAACATGTCAAAGTCTAAAATTATGGTGTTTCGTTTGGGAGGCCATCTGGCAGCTCATGAACGCTGGCATATAGGAGGAGAGAAGCTGGAAGTAGTAAATTAATACACCTATCTGGGATACAAATTTTCTACTAAACTGTCTCACAATGTTACACAAGCAAATCTGTCAATCAAAGGAAAAGCTGCTGTGGTACAGGCCATGAGACCCTTGAAAAGACTGATGTGTACATCACCAAATGTCATCTTCAGGGTATTCGATGTTCACATTCAGCTAATTTTGCTTTCTCGGAGCAGATGTTTGGGGCGTGCACAGATGTGAAGAGATTGATAGAGTTCACCTGTACAAGGTCAACCGTCACCCAGCCGCCGCCAGACACAACAAACCCGGCGACATCTCGGGCCACGCGGGCAGCACGAGGACTCGCAGCAGGTCATCAACAAGGCTGGACCAGCACGAGCAAGCAGCACGGGTGCGAAGAAAGTAACTGACTGTTCGGTCTCGAGAATAACTCGATCACCCTCTAAATTCGTGCGCGTTTAAGTCGCAAGACTGCATGTTAGTCTTGATCCTGTTCATGTACATACATTTACGTCCTTTTTTCATGTGTTGATTCCAACATTCAAATATTCGTGTATGTCGCGCCCTCACCTGCTAGGTGGGACCTTAGCCTCTCATGCAGAGGGAGTCAGGAACTCAATACTCCTATTTAGATAAACAAAGATTTATTCACTACCACGGCAATGCCGCAGAATGAAATAGAATGAGACGAAAGTGATGGATGGAAATGAAGATATATGGTTGATGAATTACAACTTATGTAAACTAGTGATAAACGATGGAATAATACTACCCCACACACCTTAACCCAAACACATGTGAAATGACATTCCTTTCCAACCACACAAAACCCAACAGTTGGCCATGGACTGAGCCACAACACCACCCCACAGTCCCACAAACTCTACAACAAAACGATTGTCCAACCACTATCACTCTCATGCCAGAACACCACCTCCAACTGTCACTGTCAATCCAGCACAACACCTGCAACTGTCCACAACTGTCACTGTCACGCCAGCACAACACCTCCAACTGTCCACAACTGTCACTGTCACGCCAGCACAACACCTCCAACTGTCCACATCACATGGCGGCTTTCGGCGAGAGGCCGCATAACGGGGGGCTGAAAATACAAGATGACGATTTAAGTTGACCTTCCCCCTGACCAGGTGACCTCAGGGTGATTAGCGGCACCGAGGACCGTGAACGATGATGACAGCGATGATGAGCAGCGAGGACCTTGGACGGTGACGACAGCGATGAGGAGTAGTGAGGACCTTGGACGATGCCGACAGCGGTGAGGAGTAGTGAGGACTTTAGATGATACAGGTCGCGGGCCATGCAATCCAAACAACAACACCCAGGCCTAAACGGCCAGAATTAGCATACATAGCATACATAGCATAACACATGGCACCCAAATCCCAACTCAAAACCGTTATACCACACTAAACTGGGAATAGCCATTCCACTGCTACAAATATGATGGCACTCAGTTAAACGCCGTCTTAGCCTTTAACCACAAACTAGGGTCATTTCGAGCAATTAACTTTTACCCAAATCAAGCAAATCAAAACAACAGCAAACCTACCATGAACCATGACATGATTTAAATGATGCGAGGTGGGAACGAAGCAATGAATGAATGACCAAACCCCAGTTCTAACATTCCATTACCTGTCCTAACTTTCCACCCACCCCTAGAACAGAAGATCAACCAACGTGGTCAAAATATACACAAAAGACATTTACACACGCTGAATACTTACATGGAAGAACCTATTCCTTCCCCTGGTGATGACTCTTTTCGACCTACACCGACAAAGACAATATAGTCTTTACTTATTCTGGGCTGGCAGAAGCCACGCCACACACTGGGGCAACATAAGTCGCGCCACTCCAGGCTAAACACCTATTCATTGGCACCTGCCGCTCAAAAACGGTCTTGCCAAAACTCCTTTTAAACAAGAAGGGCAAAGCCCATACGACTCACATGCTTGACCTTGAACTTTATATGACCTTGACCTTCAGGTGACCTTCAAGGTCAAGGTCAAACAACTAAACCTACCAATGACATCATACACTAAGAAATGCTTTACACATTTTTCCTACCAAAATACATGCGAACTTGACCCAAGGTCAAGGTCATCCAAGGTCATGCAACACAAAGCTGTTCATTCAAGACATAGGAATCACAATGGTGCTTATTGGCAATTTCTACCATGAGATATGGTCACTTGTAGTGGTTCACTACCCCATTTTGGTCACATATCATAAGGGTTAAAGTGACCTTGACCTTGATGATATGTGACCAAATGTGTCTCATGATGAAAGTATAACATGTGTCCCACATAATTACTAAGTTTGTAACAGTTATCTTCCATAGTTCAGGGTCAATGTCACTTCAAAATATGTATACAATCCAACTTTGAAGAGCTCCTGTGACCTTGACCTTGAAGCAAGGTCAACCAAACTGGTATCAAAAGATAGGGATTACTTAGTCCTATATACCATGTATAGGTCAGGTATCCAATCTTAAAACCTTCAGAGAAAATTGAGAAAATGTGAAAGATTGCTGTTTTTTAGACAACATTTATGGCCCCTGCGACCTTGACCTTGAAGCAAGGACAAGTCACTATGTATGTTTTTTGAGGCCTTGTCATAATACACCATCATGCCACATTTGGTATTGATAGACTTAATAGTCTCCGAGAAAAATCCAACGTTAAAGTTTTCGGACGCCCGGACGCCCGGACGCCCGGACGCCCGGACGCCCGGACGCCCGGACGATCGGACGGACGAAACGGGTGAGTACATAGACTCACTTTTGCTTCGCATGTGAGTCAAAAAAACCTCCCGAACCCCAGTGACGTCGACTCTAGCTTGTTTGATGACGTCACAATTTTCCCGACCCCAAAGAAGAAAAACAAGGACAAGAGACGCGCTATCACGCTGCAACTACACAAGTACATGAACGAGAACATTAACATTCAAAACCCCAACCTGCTCGCGACAGTGTACATAACTTTATAATACCACAACCTAGGATTGATTTGTTTAAACATAGCCTATTTTATTCAGGGGCTACTATGTGGAACACACTATCCAATTCTCTAAAAATTGCGAAATCTTTAGAGAAATTTAAACTGAAACTACATACTTTTCTTATGCAGTCATCCTAGATACTTTCATCTTATCCCTCCAGGTTTACTGGAGGTCCTACAGACTTTATCCCTCCAGGTTTACTGGAGGTCCTACAGACTTTATCTGTCTGTGTGTGTGTGTCTGTGTGTCTGTCTGTCCCGACTCCACGGCCTATATCTCAAAAACTACTGGACGGATTTCCTTGAGATTTTGCACACTGACTGGAAGTTAGGTCCAATTGAATATTATCAAATTATCAGAATCGAGGTTTGAAAAGAAAGTGACTTTTTTACATTTTGGTGTTGCAATGAAAACGATACAACAGACTCCATTTGCAAAATCTGTGACGTGATCATTTGACGTCGAATAGCGTGACGTCATTTGCGAGGAGATTTTTGAGAAGGGTGAATTTGGAGAACATTGGTGAAGGAGAAAGAAAGATTTTTTACTATGCGGGTCGTTTGTATCCTGGACGTTTTGTACCTAGTCGTTTTGTACCCTAACCGGTTAGAGTTAGGGTTAGGGTTAGAGTTAGGGTTAGAGTAGAAAAGGTACGAATCGACTAAATGAGGTGCACAACGACTAGGGTACGAAACGTCCTGTATTCGATTTTTGATCCCTTCAGGTTTACTGAAGGCCCTCGCAGCTGTATTGGGGGTTTTTAATGCCAAAACCTGGAGGTTCAGCGCCAGCGGTTTTTATTAGTCTGTCTGTGTGTCTGTCTGTCCCGACTCCACGGCTTATATCTCAAAAACTACTGGACGGATTTCCTTGAGATTTTGCACACTAACTGGAAGTTAGGTCCGATTGAATGTATCAAATTTTCAGGATCGAGGCTTGAAGAAAAAGTGGTTTTTTTAAGGTCGTATTATCGAAATTACCGGTCTAAAAATTATTGAAATGACAATTGACGGAATAGCCAAATTTGACGTCATTAATAACGTTACGTCATTTGCAAGTACAATTTCGATTCTATATGCCAGGAGAAGAATTTCGAAACACCTGGGGAGGTAGGCAATTTGATGGAATGGCGAAATTCCAACATGTGCGACGTCATCAATAACGTGACGTCATTTGCAAGGACAGAGAATGAATTTAGATAGATAGATATGTCCTCAGATGTCTTAGGCCGCGAGGCCTTTATCTGATCTTTTGATCAGTACTTATGGCTACTCTCACTTTTTACTACCCTAGTTCTAACGATCTTAAAAGATCGTGCCTATTCTCTATACTTTTCTTCCGGTGGCTTATGAGTGGCAGAGAGTGGTATACGTGGCAACAGCGGGTGGCCAACATCATCACAGTACATGTAGTCTTTGAACATCGTGTCAATTCTGTTTTTGAAGCTGTTTAATGACGAACACTGAATTTGAGAACACTGGTAAAGGAGAAAAAAATATTTTTTACGATGTGGGTCGTTATCCTGGGCATTTTGTACCTAGTCGTTTCGTACCCTTTAGGGTTATGGTTAGAGTTAGAGTTAGGGTGAGAGTTAGAGTTAGGGTTAGGGTTAGAGTTAGGGTTAGGGTTAGGGTAGAAAAGGTACGAATCGACTAAATGAGGTACACAACGACTATGGTACGAAACGTCCTGTATTCGATTTTTTATCCCTCCAGGTTTACTGAAGGCCCTCACAGCTTTATTGGGGGCTTTTCAATGCCAAAACCTGGAGGTTCAGCGCCAGCGGTTTTTATTCTAAATTTCTTTTGTGGCTATTTTCAACGTGGTATTTTCATGAATTGAGTGTAACCTGTGTTATTGTGTGAATTTTGTGTGGGATAGAGGGTGGGTGGGTGGTTGGGTAGGGGTGGGGAATGGGATTGGATTTGTTTGTTTGTTTTCTTGTTTTAACAAGGGCTGGATGTAAGATAGGCAGTTATGCCTAATTCATGTATTTCCCTTAAAAAATAAAGTTTAATCAATCCTTCCCCGCCTTCTTCTCTCTCTTCCTTCCCCGCCTTCTTCCCTCCCTTCCTTCCCCGCCTTCTTCCCTCCCTTCCTTTCTCGCCTTCTTCCCTCCCTTCCTTCCCCGCCTTCTTCCCTCCCTTCCTTTCTCGCCTTCTTCCCTCCCTTCCTTCCCCGCCTTCTTCCCTCCCTTCCTTCCCCGCCTTCTTCCCTCCCTTCCTTTCTCGCCTTCTTCCCTCCCTTCCTTCCCCGCCTTCTTCCCTCCCTTCCTTCCCCGCCTTCTTCCCTCCCTTCCTTTCTCGCCTTCTTCCCTCCCTTCCTTTCTCGCCTTCTTCCCTCCCTTCCTTCCCCGCCTCCTTCCCTCCCTTCCTTCCCCGCCTTCTTCCCTCCCTTTCCTTCCCCGCCTCCTTCCCTCCCTTCCTTCCCCGCCTCCTTCCCTCCCTTCCTTCCCCGCCTCCTTCCCTCCCTTCCTTCTCCGCCTCCTTCCCTCCCTTCCTTCCCCGCCTTCTTCCCTCCCTTTCTTCCCCGCCTTTTTCCCTCCCTTCCTTCCCCGCCTTCTTCCTCCCTTCCTTCCCCGCCTTCTTCCCTCCCTTCCTTTCCCGCCTTCTTCCCTCATTTCCTTCTCCGCCTTCTTCCCTCCCTTCCTTCATCACCTTTCCCCCTCCCTTCCTTCCCCGCTTCATTCCCTTCCCTCCTTCCCTTCCCTCCTTCCCCTCCCTCCTTCCCCTCCTTTTTTCCCTTCACTCCTTCTCCTGCCTCCTTCCCTGCCTCCTTCATTTCCCTCCTTCCCCTTCCTTCCTTCCCCTCTCTCCTTCCCCTCCTTCCTTCCCCTTCCTCCTTCCCCTCATTAGTTATCCTCATTCCTTATCTTTCTTCCTTCCCTTCCCTCCTTCCTTCCTCCTTCCCTCCTCCTTCCCTCCCTCCTCCCCTCCTTCTCTCTCCCTCCTTACTCCCTCCTTCCCTCCTCCTTCTCCTCCCTCCTTCTCCTCTCCTCCTCCTCCTTCTCCTCCTCTCCTCCTCCTTCCTTCCTTCCCTCCTCCTCCTCTCCCTCCCCCCTCCTTCTTCCCTCCTCTCCTCCCTCTTTCCTCCTCCTCCTCCTTCCCCTCCTCCCTCCTCCTCCTTCATCCTCCTCTCCTCCTTCCTCCTTCTCCCTCCTCCTTCCTCCTCCTTCCTCCTCCTCCTTCCTCCTCCTCCCTCCTCCTCCTCCTCCTCCTCCTTCCTCCTCCCTCCTCTTCTCTCCTCCTCCCTTCCTCCTTCTCCCTCCTCCTTCCTCATCCTCCCTCCTCCTCCTTCCTTCCCTCCTTCCTCCTCTCTTCGCTCTCTTCCTCCTCCTTCCCTCCTTCCTCCCTCCTTCCTTCCTCCCTTCCTCCCTCCTTCCTCCTTCCTCCTTCCTCCTCCTTCCTTCCTCTCCTCCTCCTTCTCCTCCTCCTCCTCCTCCTCCTTCTCCTCCTTCCTCCTTCTTCCTTCTCTTCCTTCCCTTCCCTCCTTCCTCTCCTCCTTCCCTCCTCTTTCCTCCCTCCTTCCTCTCCTCCTCCTCTCCTCCTCCCTCCTCCTCCTTCCTCTCCTCCTTCCTTCCCTCCTCCTCCTCCTCCTTCTCCTCCTCCTCTTCCTCCTCCTCCTCCTCCTCCCTCCTCCTTCCTCCTCCTTCCTCTCCGCCTCCTCCTCCTCCTCCTCCTCCTCCTCCTCCTTTCCTCCTCCCTCCTCCTCCTCCCTCCTTCCAGTCCCTCCTCCTCCTCTCCTCTCCTCCTCCCTCCTCCTCTCTCCTCCTCCTCCTCTCTCCTCCTCCCTCCTCCTCCCTCCTCCTTCCCCTCCTTCCTTCTCTTCCTTCCTTCCCTGCCCTCCTTCGCTTCCCTCCTTCTCCCCCTCCTTCCCTTCTCTCCTTCCCCTCCTTCCTTCCCTTCCCTCCTTCCCCTCCCACCTTCCGTTCCCTCCTTCCGTTCCCTCCTTCCCCTCCTTTCTTTCCCTGCCTCCTTCCCCTCCTTCCCCTCCCACCTTCCGTTTCCTCTTTCCCCTCCCACCTTCCGTTCCCTCTTTCCCCTCCAACCTTCCCTTCCCTCCTTCCCCTCCTTTCTTTCCTGCCTCCTTCCCCTCCTTCCCTTCATTCCTTCCCATCCCTCCTTCCCCTCCCTCCTTCCCTTCCTTTCTTCTCTTCCCTCCTTTCCTTCCCTCCTTCCCCTCCCTCCTTCCCTTCCTTTCTTCTCTTCCCTCCTTTCCTTCCCTCCTTCCCCTCCCTCCTTCCCCTCCTTTCTTCTCTTCCCTCCTTTCCTCTCCTTCATTCCCCTCCCTCCTTTCCCTACCTCCTTCTCCTCCCTTATTCCTCTCTCTCCTTCCACTCCTTCCTTCCCCTGCCTCTTTTCCTTCCCTTCTTTCCCTCCCTCCTCCCTCTCCCTTCTTCCCCTCTCTCCTTCCATTCCTTCCATCCCCTCCCTCCTTTCCCTCCCTTCTTTCCATCTCTCCTTCCCCCTACTTCTTCCCGTCTCTCCTTCCATTCCTTTCTTCCCCTCCCTCTTCCCCCTGCGTCCTTCTCCTCCGTCCTTCCCCTCTATTCTTCCCCTCTCTCTTTCCATTCCTTTCTTCCTCTCCCTCCTTCCCCTACCTACTTCCCTTCCCTTCTCCCCCTCCCTTCTCCCCCTCCCTTCTTACCCTGCCTTCTTCCCGTCTCTTCTTCCATTCCTTCCTTTCCTTCCTTTCTTCCCTTCCCCTTTTCCCCTCCCTCCTTCCCCTCCTTTCTTCCCTTCCCTCCTTTGTTCTCTCCTTCATTTCCCTCCTTCCCCTCCCTCCTTCCTCTCCCTCCTACGCCTCCCTCCTTCCTTTCCTTCCTTTCCTTCCTTTCCTTCCCTCCTTTCCTTCCCTACTTCCCTTCCAACCTTCCCCCTCCTTCTTCCCGTCTCTCCTTCCATTCCTTTTTCCCCATCCCTCTTTCCCCTTCCTCCTTCCTTTCCGTCCTTCCCCTACCTTCTTTCCGTCTCTCTTTCCATTCCTTTCTTCCCCTGCTTCCTTCCCCTGCCTCCTTCTCCTCCCTTCTTCCCCTCCCTCCTACCATTCCCTCCTTCCATTCCCTCCTTCCATTCCCTCCTTGCTCTGCCTCCTTCTCCTGCTTCCTTACCCTCCCTCCTTCCCCTGCTTCCTTCTCCTCCCTCCTTCCCCTGCCTCCTTCCCCTGCCTCCTTCCCCTGCCTCCTTCCCCTGCTTCCTTCCCCTGCCTCTTTCCCCTGCCTCCTTCACCTGCCTCCTTACCCTCCCTCCTTCCCCTGCCTCCTTCCCCTGCTTCCTTCCCCTCCCTCCTTCCCCTGCTTCCTTCTCCTCCCTCCTTCTCCTCCCTCCTTCCCCTGCCTCCTTTCCCTGCCTCCTTCCCCTGCCTCCTTTCCCTGCCTCATTTCCCTGTCTCTTTCCCTTGCTTCCTTCCCCTCCCTCCTTCCCCTCCCTCCTTCACCTGCCTCTTTCCCCTGCCTCTTTCTCCTGCCTCTTTCCCCTGCCTCTTTCACCTTCTTCCTTCCCCTCCCTCCTTCCCCTGCCTCTTTCCCCTGCCTCTTTCCCCTGCCTCTTTCCCATGCCTCTTTCCCCTGCCTCTTTCACCTTCTTCCTTCCCCTCCCTCCTTCACCTGCCTCTTTCCCCTGCCTCTTTCCCCTGCCTCTTTCACCTTCTTCCTTCCCGTCAATCCTTCCCCTGCCTCTTTCCCCTGCCTCTTTCCCCTGCCTCTTTCCCCTGCCTCTTTCCCCTGCCTCTTTCCCCTGCCTCTTTCCCCTGCCTCTTTCCCCTGCCTCTTTCCCCTGCCTCTTTCCCCTGCCTCTTTCCCCTGCCTCTTTCCCCTGCCTCTTTCCCCTGCCTCTTTCCCCTGCCTCTTTCACCTTCTTCCTTCCCCTCCCTCCTTCACCTGCCTCTTTCCCCTGCCTCTTTCCCCTGCCTCTTTCCCCTGCCTCTTTCACCTTCTTCCTTCCCCTCCCTCCTTCCCCTGCCTCTTTCCCCTGCCTCTTTCACCTTCTTCCTTCCCCTCCCTCCTTCACCTGCCTCTTTCCCCTGCCTCCTTCCCCTGCCTCTTTCCCCTGCCTCTTTCACGTTCTTCCTTCCCCTCCCTCCTTCCCTTGCCTCTTTCTCCTCCCTCCTTCCCCTGCCTCTTTCCCCTGCCTCTTTCACCTTCTTCCTTCCCCTCCCTCCTTCCCCTGCCTCTTTCCCCTGCCTCTTTCCCCTGCCTCTTTCCCCTGTCTCTTTCACCTGCCTCTTTCCCATGCCTCTTTCCCATGCCTCTTTCCCCTGCCTCTTTCCTCTGCCTCTTTCCCCTGCCTCTTTCCCCTCCCTCCTTCCCCTCCCTCCTTCACCTGCCTCCTTCACCTGCCTCTTTCCCCTGCCTCTTTCCACTGCCTCTTTCCCCTGTCTCTTTCCAATGCCTCTTTCCCCTGCCTCTTTCATCTGCCTCCTTCCCCTCCCTCCTTCCCCTCCCTCCTTCACCTGCCTCTTTCCCCTGCCTCTTTCCCCTGCCTCTTTCCCCTGCCTCTTTTCCCTGCCTCTTTCCCCTGCCTCTTTCTCCTTCTTCCTTCCCCTGCCTCCTTCCCCTGCCTCTTTCTCCTTCTTCCTTCCCCTCCCTCCTTCACCTGCCTCCTTCACCTGCCTCCTTCCCCTGCCTCCTTCCCCTGCCTCCTTCCCCTGCCTCCTTCCCCTGTCTCCTTCTCCTTCTTCCTTCCCCTGCCTCCTTCCCCTGCCTCCTTCCCCTGTCTCTTTCTCCTTCTTCCTTCCCCTGCCTCCTTCCCCTGCCTCCTTCACCTGCCTCTTTCTCCTTCTTCCTTCCCCTCCCTCCTTCACCTGCCTCCTTCACCTGCCTCCTTCCCCTGCCTCCTTCCCCTGCCTCCTTCCCCTGCCTCCTTCCCTGTCTCCTTCTCCTTCTTCCTTCCCCTGCCTCCTTCCCCTGTCTCTTTCTCCTTCTTCCTTCCCCTGCTTCCTTCCCCTGCCTCCTTCACCTGCCTCCTTCACCTGCCTCTTTCCCCTGCCTCCTTCCCCTGCCTCCTTCCCCTGCCTCCTTCCCCTGCCTCTTTCTCCTTCTTCCTTCCCCTCCCTCCTTCACCTGCCTCCTTCACCTGCCTCCTTCCCCTGCCTCCTTCACCTGCCTCCTTCCCCTGCCTCCTTCCCCTGTCTCCTTCTCCTTCTTCCTTCCCCTGCCTCCTTCCCCTGTCTCTTTCTCCTTCTTCCTTCCCCTGCTTCCTTCCCCTGCCTCCTTCACCTGCCTCCTTCCCCTGCCTCCTTCCCCTGCCTCTTTCCCCTGCCTCTTTCCCCTGCCTCCTTCCCCTCCCTCCTTCACCTGCCTCCTTCACCTGCCTCCTTCCCCTGCCTCCTTCCCCTGCCTCGTTCACCTGCCTCCTTCCCCTCCCTCCTTCACCTGCCTCCTTCACCTGCCTCCTTCCCCTGCCTCCTTCCCCTCCCTCTCCTCCTCCTCCTCCTCTTCCTCCTCCTCCTCCTCCTCCTCTTCCTCCTCTCTTCCTCCTCCTCCTCCTCCTCCTCTCCTCCTCCTCTTCCTCCTCTCCTCCTCCTCCTCTTCCTCCTCCTTCCTCCTCCTCCTTCCCTCCTCCTCTTCTCCTCCTCTTTCCTCCTCTTCCTCCTCCCTCCTTCCTCCTCCTCTCTCCTCTTCCTTCACCTGCCTCTTTCCCCTGCCTCTTTCCCCTGCCTCTTTCCCCTGCCTCTTTCTCCTGCCTCTTTCTCCTTCTTCCTTCCCCTGCCTCCTTCCCCTGCCTCTTTCTCCTGCTTCCTTCCCCTGCCTCCTTCCCCTGCCTCCTTCCCCTGCCTCCTTCCCCTGTCTCTTTCTCCTTCTTCCTTCCCCTCCCTCCTTCACCTGCCTCCTTCACCTGCCTCCTTCCCCTGCCTCCTTCCCCTGCTTCCTTCCCCTCCCTCCTTCCCCTGCCTCCTTCCCCTGCCTCCTTCCCCTGCTTCCTTCCCCTGCTTCCTTCCCCTGCCTCCTTCCCCTGTCTCTTTCTCCTTCTTCCTTCCCCTCCCTCCTTCACCTGCCTCCTTCACCTGCCTCCTTCCCCTGCCTCCTTCCCCTGCTTCCTTCCCCTCCCTCCTTCCCCAGCTTCCTTCCCCTGCCTCCTTCCCCTGTCTCTTTCTCCTTCTTCCTTCCCCTCCCTCCTTCACCTGCCTCCTTCACCTGCCTCCTTCCCCTGCCTCCTTCCCCTGCTTCCTTCCCCTGCCTCTTTCCCCTGCCTCTTTCCCCTGCCTCCTTCCCCTCCCTCCTTCCCTTGCCTCTTTCCCCTCCCTCCTTCCCCTGCCTCTTTCCCCTGCCTCTTTCCCCTGCCTCTTTCTCCTTCTTCCTTCCCCTGCCTCCTTCCCCTCCCTCCTTCCCCTGCCTCCTTCCCCTGCCTCCTTCCCCTCCCTCCTTACCCTGCCTCCTTCTCCCTCCTTCCCCTGCCTCCTTCCTTTCCCTCCTTCCCCTGCATCTGTCCCCTACCTCCTTCCCCATCTCCTCCCCCTGTCTCTTTCCCTTCCCTCCCTCCCTTCTATCCTTTCCCTGCCTCCTTCCCCTGCCTCCTTCCCCCGCGTCCTTCCACCTCCCTCCTTCCCCTTCCTCCTTCTTCTCCTTCCTTCCTCTTCCTCCTTCTCCTCCTTTCTCATCCTTCCTCCTTCCATATTTTCCTTCCCCTGCCTCCTTCCCTTTCCTCCTTCTCCTCCCTCCTTCCCCTCCCTCCTTCCCATCCCTTCTTCCCATGCTATCTTCCCCTCCCTTCTTGCATTCCTTCTCTTCCCTAGGCCCTCCTTCTCTTCCCTCCTTTCCCTGCTTCCAACCTCTCCCTCCGTCTCCTCCCTCCTTTTCCTCTCTTTCTCCTTCCCCTCTCTCCCTCGCCTTCCTCCTTTCCCTCCCTCCTTCCCCTCCCTCTTTTTCTTCTCTCCTTTCCGTCCTTCCCTTTCCTCTTTCTCTTCCTTTCTTCGCCTTCTTCACTTCTCTCTCTCTTTCCCTTCCCTCCTTCTCCCTCCCTCACTTCCCTCCTTCCCCTGCCTCTTTACCCTCTCTTTCCCCTCCCTCCTTCCCCTCGCTCCTTCCCCTGCCTCTTTCCCCTGCCTCCTTCCCCTGCCTCTTTCTCCTTCCTCCTTTCCCTCCCTCCTTCCCCTGCCTCCTTTTCTTCTCTCCTTTCCGTCCTTCCTTCCCCTCCGTCCTTCCCTTTCCTCTTTCTCTTCCTTCCTTCGCCTTCTTCACTTCTCTCCCTTTTTTCCCTTCCCTTCTTCTCCCTCCCTCACTTCCCTCCTTCCCCTGCCTCTTTACCCTCTCTTTCCTCTCCCTCCTTCCCCTCCCTCCTTCCCCTCCCTCCTTCCCCTCCCTCCTTCGCCTTCCTTTTTTCCCTGCCTGCACTTGGGCGGCGCTTCATCCGTTTGCGTGTGTGTGTGGGTGTGTGTGTGTGTGTGTACGTGCGTGCG
>JAWQFJ010004839.1:52500-80000 GCA_034096865.1 Theodoxus fluviatilis
TGGGTTGGGTTGGGTGGGTTGGGTTGGGTGGGTTGGGTTGGGTGGGTTGGGTTGAGTGGGTTTAGTTTGGTGGGTTGGGTTGGGTTGGGTTGGGTTGGGTTGGTTGGCTGGGTTGGGTTGAGTGGGTTGGTTGGTTGGGTTGGGTCGGTGGGTCGGGTGGGTCGGGTGGGTCGGTGGGTCGATGAGTCGGTGGGTGAGCGGGTGGGCGGGTTTGCGGGTGGGCGGGTGAGCGGATGGGCGGGGGGGGGGTGGGGGGTGGGCTTTGGTGGGCTGGTGGGCTGGTGGGCTTTCGGGCGGGCTGGCTGGCTGGCTGGCTGGCTGGTTGGTTGGTTGGCTGGCTGTCTTGCTGGTTGGCTGGTTGGTTGGTTAGTTAGTTGGTTGGTTGGTTGGTTATTTGGTTGGTTGGTTGGATGGTTGGTTGGTTGGTTGGTTGGTTGGTGGGTTGGGTGGGTGGGTGGGTGGGTGGGTGGGTGGGTGGGTGGGTGGGTGTGTGTGTGTGTTTGGGTGAGGTGGGGTGGGGTTGGGTGGGGTGGGGTTTGGTGGGGTGGGGTGGGGTTTGGTGGGGTGGGGTGGGGTTTGGTGGGGTCGGGTGGGGTTTGGTGGGGTGGGGTTTGGTGGGGTGGGGTGGGGTTTGGTGGTTTGGGGTGGGGTTGTGTTGTGTTGTGTTGGGCTTGATTGAGTTGGGTTGGTTGTTTGGTTGGTTGGTTGAATTTATTTTGACCGACGATCCATCATTGTTTCCGTGATTAGATGAATGTGTACAATATTTTGCATTTTCTTACGTAATAAAAACAAGTTTTGGACAAATTAGAATTAATATAAAATGCAAGTCTCACAACCAATGGCTGTACTTCACAAATATATAAATAATTTTTTCAGCGTAAACTTTCTCTTACAAGGATCTCTATTGTCTTTTGACTTCATAATTCAGTGGATTAGAAACAGAAGGTTGTTTGAATTATCTTGAATATGCGCAGCAGATGATATGTAATTTGCATATTACAAAAAAGTTGGTCTTTGTTTGGAATGTGCACTTTTCAAACACACCTGTATCATCCTTTTTCCACACATACATATCCTCGCGCACGGGCTTTTTAAAAGTATAGTTTGTATCAGAATAATGTACAGTGTCAGTTCATTCAGTAGCTTGTGGCTGATGAATTTCCACACATACATATCCTCGCGCACGGGCTTTTTAAAAGTATAGTTTGTATCAGAATAATGTACAGTGTCAGTTAATTCAGTAGCTTGTGGCTGATGAATTTCTCCTACCGCCTGGTTGCATTGCTTCAGCGCATAAAAGATGAACATAGGTACGTCCCACTGTTTACATACACCACGGCCATTTACAATATATTTCAATGTTGGAGGGACAGTCATTTGAGTATATGTTGTAATATACTTATTTCTGATTTCGTCATATTTATAGGATTTGAACAGAAAATGTTCTTTATTTTCAGTTTCCTTTGCGCAAAATGGATACCTGGTATCATATCCTTGCCGTGGTTCTATTCCTGGGACGGGAAGAATCTGGACTTTAATATCTTGACAATATTATACTGGCTGCAACCCTATGTCGTAAATGTGTCCATGCGTGTAATTCCTTCTGTGCGTGAATAATACTTGGTGAACATGTACGATGCACCTACCCCTCTGTATGACTGCGTTAGCTTTGGTTCAACGTCTACGACGTGCCAAAGCAAAAGGTATTTACAGGAACTCCCCCTCTCCCACCTTCCAACTTTTCTACATTATTGTATCGTTTATTTATATTTAGTTCATTTATTCCCAATCTAAATTGGATAAATACATCCCTGAATTGTTATATATAGTCATTTCATTGGGTTAATTCTCAGCTAGAAGTGTGTCTTTATAGGACACGTAGATCGAGAATCGTTGACTGCTGCCAAGCTTGGCACATCATTCCTGATAGAAGCAGTCTGGGAGTCTTTGTTTTAGAGATCGTAGAAAGGTTACCCCGCTTGCGGTTCCACCGTTCTGCCACACATAAGTATAGCCACATTTGTTTAAACATTCTTTTACAGCGTTGGGCCAGTTGAATCTTTCTGGTATTTTTTGTTTTAGCAGCATAGGATAGGCCTGTTTGGGTAACCTGTCTATTGACATATCGCTGAGTCTCAACCAGAATTTGATTGCTTTCATAGTAATATTTACAGACAGAGGGTATCTTCCCACTTTCCTTATATCATACTATTTGGAGATCTAGCCTCTATGTCTAAGAGTCTTTTACAAGTGAACATGTACGTCTTTTCCACATTATCTTGCCTATGTAGACCCCAAAGTTCTGCACCATATAATATTGTGGGTTGTATTTGAGCATCAAATAATCTGAAGCAAAATTTCGTGTTCATGCTATAAAGACGCCACATTGTTCTCAGGAGTTGCACAGTCTTCTGCTTGGCCCGTACTGTTTGATTCTCGAGAGCCCCTTTTATGGACAGTTTTGTCGTGAATACAAATCCCAGGTATTTGTAAGCATTGACAGCTTCAAGCTTCTTCCATCTAGCTGCCACCTTTCCCCCTGTGCTAGGTGTCCCCATCGACGAAAAACCATTACCTTAGTTTTATTTGTATTTACCGTCAGACCAAGCGCTTTAGATATGTACTGTAAAATACTACTTTGGCACTGAAGTCCTGCTGGTGTGGTCGACAGCAGAACGATGTCATCAGCGAATATAAGCAAGAATAATTATGTGAGACCAGAGACCATCTGCATACTATGTCTTCCATGCGTCCTCACATAATCTGCTACATTAATGATGAAAAGAGAAAAAAATTGTCGCGCTCTCGATTCCGCCTTGCTTCACGCCGGTGGAGCACTCAAAGAATTCGGACATGGTCCATTTCCATCGAATACACGCTTGTACTTCGGTATACATTGCTTTCATCATTTTGATTAGCTTTGTGGACAGGTTTGCTCTTAAGAAGATGTTCCAGAGACATGCACGATTCACAGAATCAAAGGCTTTTTGATACTCCACAAAAGCTACGTACAATTTCCTTCTTCCCCGACCATATACATTTTTGACAAGTGTAGCATAGAGTGTAAATATGTGATCAATCGTAAAATGATCCGCCCTAAATCGGCTTGCTCTATGCAAAACCTAAGTCGAACACATTCATCCCTATCTAACTGGTTTAGAGTTTTCCTGAAAAGACTAATAGCTTTTTTGGCTGATTGCTTAGCTTGTTGACATTCTGTATCGTACTATTTACTTTGACCACTCGTTTTTGACGTGGTCACTTTAATGTTGCGCCGCATGCAGTCGGCACTGGACAATAATTTGTCCACAATCATTGTCTCAGCCTCATCTATGTCGTTGTCAGCAGTTTTGCTTGCATGCTGCACAGTAGCCTGAAACTCGGCAGTTTGTATATTTGCTGCAATGTCCTGCACTTTGTCCCTATCCCATATCAATTTGGAGACAGGAGTGCCTTTACAGTTACCTTTGTTATCCTTGCTTTCGGGTTCTACTGTCATCTCTATGGTCATGTGACTGGAAAGGATGCGATCCCCAACCCCAAATTTCGCGATGTAATCGCATTCGTTGAAAACAACCATACAATAGTCTATCACACTGGCACCGTGTTGCGAACATACGTATATCTACCTTCTGTATCATCATGAACACTTTCGTTTACAATGAACATCCGGTGCACTCTGCAAAATTCAATAAAGAGTTTTACCGAAGCTATTGATAGTTGAGTCTTGTGAGCGTCGGCATATCGCTTCGTCATCACTGCCACACTGACTTGTGACAGGTACGATTCCTTCATTTTCACTGTCACCTACAAGATTCATGTTAATTTACCCGTCCTTGTATTAAAGTCTTCACAACATCAGCGTTGCTTTCGGGTTGTTTTCTTGAAGTTCCAGAAACACATCTTCTAGCGCCACTATGTTGCATTTTATCTCTTGTCGTTATAATATGGAGAGTCCATTGGAGGTATGTACACTGCAATATCATAATTATTTCTCTATGCTTCATATTTGGGAATCTTAGGATCACTGCATTATCAACCTTAAATTTCAGTTTTGTAACATTCATCATAACTGACTTCTTCACTGCTATCATAACACCCCCAGAACGCCTGCCATGGTGCGACAGCTTAAGAGCAAAATTATGGAACATTAAAGCACATATATAAATCAAATATTTCTGAAGTAAATGTTTCCATCAGGCAACAAACATCTAACTTCATAAGATATTTCATGAATTCTGCGTCATCAAGTTTGGACGTTAAGCCCTCCACATTCCAACTAAGTATCCGAATGTAAAAAATGTTTTAGTAGTCTTCACAAGTGGTACACTGTAGTGTCCATCAGTGTCATCCCTAAAACATCTTTGTGTCGAGATGGGTCGTGTCGGCCAGATCGTCAATCAGCGGTGGAGGTAGTTCCCCCCCCCCCCCCCCCCCCCCCCCCTGTCTCGAAGTCCCTCGGGTTTGTCGCAGTCTGCCCTCGGTTTTTGAAGAGGTAGATGTGTGCCAACTTGCGCCATCCTCACGCTCTCGGTCTGTTTTCTCATCTGCAGGGCTTTTGTCTTTACCATGTGTGTTAGTATAGGAGTCTGTTAACTCTATATATGGACAGGCCGATTCCGAGAGGGAGAGAAGAAGAAGAAGAAGAAGAAGAAGAAGAAGAAGAAGAAGAAGAAGAAGAAGAAGAAGAAGAAGAAGAAGAAGAAGAAGAAGGAAGAAGAAAGAAGAAAGAAGAAAGAAGAAAGAAGGAAGAAGAAAGAAGGAAGAAGGAAGAAGGAAAAAGGAAGAAGGAAGAAGGAAGAAGGAAGAAGGAAGAAGGAAGAAGGAAGAAGAAAGAAGGAAGAAGAAAGAAGAAAGAAGAAAGAAGAAAGAAGAAAGAAGAAAGAAGAAAGAAGAAAGAAGAAAGAAGAAAGAAGGTAGAAGGAGAAGGAGAGGGAGAGGGAGAGGGAGAGGGAGAGGGTGAGAGCGAGGGGGGCGGGAGTGACGGGAAAAAGCAGCGGGTCTGATCAAGCGACACACACACACACACATTCACACACAATCACATATCAACATACACACACACACGCGCACACACACACACTCACGAACACACACACACACACGCACGCACGCATTTACACACATACACACACATGCAAACACATACACACACATACGCACAATCATGCACACACATACACACACACACACACACGCACGAACGCACGCACACACACGCAAGAACGCACGCACGCACTCACGAATGCATGCATGCACGCACGCATGCTTCTAAACGCAATGTTCATGGGGAGTTTGGAATGTTTTAATTGCAGTTGTTTAGATACACTGGCCGTTACAAAGCTGTTTCCAGCTGTGCGTTGGAAGTATAATACTCCTACTAACTATTATCATCACCTCCACCACCACTACCACTACTACTACCACAACCACCACCACCTCCACTACCACCACCTCCACCACCACCTCCACCACCACCACCACCACCACCACCACCACCACCACCACACCACCACCACCACCTCCACCACAACCACCACCACCACCACCTCCACTACCACCACCACCACCACCACCACCACCACCACCACAACCACCACCACCACCACCTCCACTACCACCACCTCCACCACCACTTCCACCACCACCACCACCACCACCACCACCTCCACTACCACCTCCACTACCACAACCTCCACCTCCACCACCACTTCAACCACCACCACCTCCACCTCCACCACCACCATAACCACCTCCACCACCACCACCACCACCTCCACTACCACCTCCACTACCACCACCTCCACCTCCACCACCACCACCACCACCACCACCACCACCACCACCACTACCATCCACCACCACAACCTCCACTACCACCTCCGCTACCACAACCTCCACCTCCACCACCACCACCACCACCACCACCACCACCACCACTTCCACCTCCACCACCATCACCACCACCACCACCACCACCACCACCACCACCACCACCACCACCACCACCAGCATCACTACCTCCACCACCACCTCCACCTCCACCACCTCCTCTACCACCACCACCTCCACCTCCACCACCACCACCACCACCACTACAATGTCCATCTCCACCACCACCACCATCACAACCACCTCCACCACTACTACCACCTCCACCTCCACCTCCATCACCACCACCACCTCCACCACCACCACCACCACTACCAACATCACCTTGATCACCACCAGCGCCACCATCACAACCATTTCCACCACCACCACGTCCACCACCACCACGTCCACCACCACCACGTCCACCACCACCACCTCCACAACTACAACTAACACCACAACCACCACCACTACTACCACGTCCACCTCTACCACCATCATCACCACCACCACCACCACCACCACCACCACCACCACCACCACCACCACCACCTCCACCACCACCACCATCTCCACCACCACCACCACCACCACCACCACAACCACCACCACCACCATCACTATCATCGACACCACCTCCACCACACCACCACCACCACCACCACCACCACCACCACCACCACCACCACCACCACCACCACCACCACCACCACCACCACCACCATTTTTACAACTGTTACTAGCTACAATACTATTCCTGCCATAGTCTACAAAACACTGTGTGGAGAACCTGTACAGGGAAGAGAGCTGCACTTTGTATTGGAAAGCACAAGATGCAGCAGTGCTGGACAGTGTGGTTTGAGGTGTGGGAGGAACACGCACCGTGTGAACTTTACCCCAAGTTAAAATAGCCCACATCTGGCAGTTGTCGTACCTCAGCTATGCGTGTAGTCTTAGCGCTGCTGTTTAAGAGAAAAACATGCCCCGATGCCTGTTAGTTCGTTTATTGGAGGTCTAAGAGAACCGCACTTGTCAAAGTGAAGTCTGTCCACTGACAACTCCACAATCATGGACTTACAAGGTAGCGCCTTGTGCTATAACAGACAACTGCTATGCTCTGCGCTGGGAGAGGATTTTCAGTATGTACTACAGTGGTGACATGTACATTCTGGTTCATAGAGACATAGTATCTGTAGTCTGTACTAGAGTGGTGACGTGTGCATTCTGGTACATAGAGACATAGTATCTGTAGTCTGTACTACAGTGGTTACGTGTGCATTCTGGTACATAGAGATATAGTATCTGTAGTCTGTACTACAGTGGTGACGTGTGCATTCTGGTACATAGAGATATAGTATCTGTAGTCTGTACTACAGTGGTGACGTGTGCATTCTGGTACATATAGACAGAGTATCTGTAGTCTGTACTACAGTGGTGACGTGTACATTCTGGTACATAGAGATATAGTATCTGTAGTCTGTACTACAGTGGTGACGTGTGCATTCTGGTACATAGGGATATAGTATCTGTAGTCTGTACTACAGTGGTGACGTGTGCATTCTGGTACATAGAGACAGTGTATCTGTAGTCTGTACTACAGTGGTGACGTGTGCATTCTGGTACATAGAGACAGAGTATCTGTAGTCTGTACTACAGTGGTGACGTGTGCATTCTGATACATAGAGACAGAGTATCTGTAGTCTGTACTACAGTGGTGACGTGTGCATTCTGGTACATAGAGACAGAGTATCTGTAGTCTGTACTACAGTGGTGACGTGTGCATTCTGATACATAGAGACAGAGTATCTGTAGTCTGTACTACAGTGGTGACGTGTGCATTCTGGTACATAGAGATATAGTATCTGTAGTCTGTACTACAGTGGTGACGTGTGCATTCTGGTACATAGAGATATAGTATCTGTAGTCTGTACTACAGTGGTGACGTGTACATTCTGGTACATAGAGAGAGAGTATCTGTAGTCTGTACTACAGTGGTGACGTGTGCATTCTGGTACATAGAGATATAGCATCTGTAGTCTGTACTACAGTGGTGACGTGTGCATTCTGGTACATAGAGACAGTGTATCTGTAGTCTGTACTACAGTGGTGACGTGTGCATTCTGGTACATAGAGATATAGCATCTGTAGTCTGTACTACAGTGGTGACGTGTACATTCTGGTACATAGAGATATAGTATCTGTAGTATGTACTACAGTGGTGACGTGTGCATTCTGGTACATACAGACAGAGTATCTGTAGTCTGTACTACAGTGGTGACGTGTGCATTCTGGTACATACAGACATAGTATCTGTAGTCTGTACTACAGTGGTGACGTGTGCATTCTGGTACATAGAGACAGAGTATATGTAATCTGTACTACAGTGGTGACGTGTGCATTCTGGTACATAGAGACAGAGTATCTGTAGTCTGTACTACAGTGGTGACGTGTGCATTCTGGTACATAGAGACAGAGTATCTGTAGTCTGTACTACAGTGGTGACGTGTGCATTCTGATACATAGAGACAGAGTATCTGTAGTCTGTACTACAGTGGTGACGTGTGCATTCTGGTACATAGAGATATAGTATCTGTAGTCTGTACTACAGTGGTGACGTGTGCATTCTGGTACATAGAGACAGAGTATCTGTAGTCTGTACTACAGTGGTGACGTGTGCATTCTGATACATAGAGACAGAGTATCTGTAGTCTGTACTACAGTGGTGACGTGTACATTCTGGTACATAGAGATATAGTATCTGTAGTCTGTACTACAGTGGTGACGTGTGCATTCTGGTACACAGAGACAGAGTATCTGTAGTCTGTACTACAGTGGTGACGTGTACATTCTGGTACATAGAGACAGAGTATCTGTAGTCTGTACTACAGTGGTGACGTGTACATTCTGGTACATAGAGATATAGTATCTGTAGTCTGTACTACAGTGGTGACGTGTACATTCTGGTACATAGAGACAGAGTATCTGTAGTCTGTACTACAGTGGTGACGTGTGCATTCTGGTACATAGAGACAGAGTATCTGTAGTCTGTTGTCGCGTGATAAACGGCGACAATAAGGGTGATGTGGGTTAGTCACCTCCTTTTGTAAATAAACAGGGTAAAAATTATCTTCTCCATGTTCGCGGCCACACGCCTGCCGCTGTGGGCGTGGCCACCGCGTAATGGAATGTCACAGTTTCGCTCCGGAGTGAACCCGAGGGGGAGGGGGGTCTTCGGAGGGGTTATAGTGAGCGAGATCTACGGGGTCTACTCGTTTACTAACAGGGGATCTGTGGGTTGCGTGGGTCTTGATGAGTAGTGATTGGAGAAGGTAGTGGGAGCGGGAAATCTCTCGTTAGTGATTGGCGATTAATCACGTGAGAGAAGGACGCGTGGGCTTGATTGCGTCTAAGAGCTCAGTACACTTTTCCGTCGGTTGGATGGAGGGAGTAGGTACGCATCCTCTGGGTCGTTGATGCGGGAGCTGCACGGTGTGGCTCGTTTGGGCGAAGTCTGGTCGCCCCGTGGAATTTCTCTCCGTATCAACTCTGGAAGCAGTTGATTCGTACGAGACTGGAAGTGGAGTTTTCCGCTGGCTAAGACGGAACTTCTGAGGATTTTCACCACGGCCTGGGACTGAGGTGATTATCCGCCGCCATATTGCTTTTTCCACATGGGGAAATTGATTTGTGAATCTGGGTGGAAAATAAGTCTATTGTTGGGTACGGGATTCGTATTTTCTATGGATGGGGTAAATCTATAGGATCAAAGGGGTGAGTAATGAAGCTTTGAATGTAAGCTGACTCGCGGGGTGCGAGTGAAGCCTTTTTCTAATTGGGCATCGGGTTGGGATGCGCCACTGGAACCTTAAACTTGTGTATGAATGGGCTTCGCAAGGAAATGGGGTAGTTGGATTATTGGGGCGAAACCTTGTGTGTTTTAGGCTGCTGTTGCTGTGCCCCTCTTCCTCGTTCTTCTCCTTCGGGGATCTTCGTCGTTATCTTCGCCGTCGCCGTCGTCGTGCTGCCGTCGTCACGCGATGTCTACTATGGGCGTATCGACTACTTGCGGGAGCAGTGGGCTTCCCGCCTAATCCTCTACGTTTCACTGGTTCACCTTCCTGTTTGGTATCTTCGTATTCCACGAGTGCTGCGTCTTCTTGGTGGAGCCTTGCAGTACTGTCTTCTCGAGTCCGCACGGGTGGAACTCGCGGTCGTCGTCTCCGACGGAATGCTGCGTTTGGCCGGGAGTGACCGGGACGCGAGGCTGGGAGCGACATCTGAGACGCCGGATCGTTTCGTCAAGCCGTCTTGGTTCTAACGGCTGTTGCAAGTATCGTTTTCTCGTTCGTAGCTAGGTAGCTACTATTTCGTTGAGACAGGTCAGGACTGACAGTTAAAAGTCTAACGAAAGCCACTTTGGGTAAAGTGGGAGGGAAGTCCGCACGGAGCGGCCTGTACAATCAGGGGAGATTGTGTCAGAGGCAGAAGGGTGAGGGAGAAAAGCTAGCGTGCACATTCGCAGTGAGGCGGTGTCTTAGCGCGGCTGTATTGTCGCAGGGTAGACAATGCGACGGAAGGGGAGAGTGATTCATCAATTGATTCTTCTACAGAATGGTATTTATCGCTCTAGCTCTGGGGACTGTGGTACTCTGCCGAAGTTTGGAATCGTCTTCTAAACTGTTATTGACTTGGAGAATCGAGCGTGACGCTCGCAAGTCAAGGTAAATCTCAGGACAGACAAAAGGGGAAAGAACTTAATCCACGGGGAGGGGTTCATTTTGTCTGGACACCGTTTGGCGCCAGGGGTGCGTCAGTGATAGGAATATTCACCAAGACTTTTGAGAAACTGTGTTTGGGGTACAGTGACTCGTTCCAGGGTTGGGACAATATCTTCTTTTCAGACGGACTGAGAAGGGAAGAAGTGGGTTTGGGTTATTCCAGAGATTTCTTGTGTGAGAATGGTATGTAGTTATCGCTGTGTGTTTTTCTGGTTACGTGAGCCAGGGGAGAGCCACGTAGAGTCAGTGTACGCTAGCCTGAGAGAAGCGTACTGTCAGCGATGTGATGGTAAGATGGTTTCTTTCCTGTTTATTCTCCACGCGTTATTGCTGTGTTGACGTGAAGTGTCTATTCGTATGCGCGTGAATCGCGTGAGCTTGCTGTGTGAGAGGCAACTGCACGCGGAGAGCGAGGCGGAGTGGGGCTTGCTTTGTTTACGTTTTCAGCCACCGGTCGTCCAATCGGAAACGCCGCCGCTTAGGGGAAGCGAGGGGTAGCTGAGGAATGTGGAGGGGGTTTTGCTAGCGAGCCGCTGGCCTCTGTTGTTGATGTAATGCAAGGGGAGCGGGGACTGTCTGTCGCGCCCTATGTGTTGCAGGGTTTTTGCTCTTGTTGTGTTGTTGAATTATTGGTGTTGTGAAGTGGTTTTTTCAGAGTTTGTGGTGGACTTTGAGGTGGAGTGTTTGGTTTGGGGTATGACTGAATTTATTTCAGTTTCTTGAGAAATGGTGGAAGGAAGAACAGATTTTGAGATTGTTGTTTTTGTGCTTTACTGTTTAACCCTAGTCACCGGTGACTTAGGCGTTCAGTTGGGATAGGGGTTGTGTATTTTCTTGATTCGTTCATCCATTCCCTTACCCCAAGGGTTGTTGTTGTTGTTGTTGTTTGGGCTTTTCAGGAAGCAGAAGCGTGTTCCCTTGCCTGCTGTCTGATTTCACTTCTGCATTGTTTTGTTTCTTTGTGTCTGCTGCATTTTTATTCAGCTTTACCTTCCTTGGTGGCCTCAGACTGCCAGGAAGGGTTGTTAGCCTTGAATAAACTTGTATTTATTTTGCAAACTGATTCACTGGCCTGTGTTTATTTGAGCTTGGGTTGTTTTCTTGTTGTTGTGGTGTCCCCCCAAGGAGTGGAGGTTAGTTTAGTTGTAAACTCTTTTACTTATCAGGGTTACCTCACCTTGGGGCGATTACATCGCCCTCTGGGAAGGGACTCGTAACTTCTAAAGTTTTTAGATAAGTAGATATAAACGCGACATCTGTACTACAGTGGTGACGTGTACATTCTGGTACATAGAGATATAGTATCTGTAGTCTGTACTACAGTGGTGACGTGTGCATTCTGGTACACAGAGACAGAGTATCTGTAGTCTGTACTACAGTGATGACGTGTGCATTCTGGTACATAGAGACAGAGTATCTGTAGTCTGTACTACAGTGGTGACGTGTGCATTCTGGTACATAGAGACAGAGTATCTGTAGTCTGTACTACAGTGGTGACGTGTGCATTCTGGTACACAGAGACAGAGTATCTGTAGTCTGTACTACAGTGGTGACGTGTGCATTCTGGTACACAGAGACAGAGTATCTGTAGTCTGTACAACAGTGATGACGTGTGCATTCTGGTACATAGAGACAGAGTATCTGTAGTCTGTACTACAGTGGTGACGTGTACATTCTGGTACATACAGACAGAGTATCTGTAGTCTGTACTACAGTGGTGACGTGTACATTCTGGTACATACAGACAGAGTATCTGTAGTCTGTACTACAGTGGTGACGTGTACATTCTGGTACATAGAGACAGAGTATCTGTAGTCTGTACTACAGTGGTGACGTGTGCATTCTGGTACATAGAGACAGAGTATCTGTAGTCTGTACTACAGTGGTGACGTGTACATTCTGGTACATAGAGATATAGTATCTGTAGTCTGTACTACAGTGGTGACGTGTGCATTCTGGTACATAGAGACAGAGTATCTGTAGTCTGTACTACAGTGGTGACGTGTGCATTCTGGTACACAGAGACAGAGTATCTGTAGTCTGTACTACAGTGACGACGTGTGCATTCTGGTACATAGAGACAGAGTATCTGTAGTCTGTACTACAGTGGTGACGTGTGCATTCTGGTACACAGAGACAGAGTATCTGTAGTCTGTACTACAGTGATGACGTGTGCATCCTGGTACATAGAGACAGAGTATCTGTAGTCTGTACTACAGTGGTGACGTGTGCATTCTGGTACACAGAGTTAGAGTATCTGTAGTCTGTACTACAGTGATGACGTGTGCATTCTGGTACATAGAGACAGAGTATCTGTAGTCTGTACTGCAGTGGTGACGTGTGCATTCTGGTACATAGAGATATAGCATCTGTAGTCTGTACTACAGTGGTGACGTGTGCATTCTGGTACATAGAGATATAGTATCTGTAGTCTGTACTACAGTGGTGACGTGTGCATTCTGGTACATAGAGACAGAGTATCTGTAGTCTGTACTACAGTGGTGACGTGTGCATTCTGGTACATAGAGATATAGTATCTGTAGTCTGTACTACAGTGGTGACGTGTGCATTCTGGTACATAGAGATATAGTATCTGTAGTCTGTACTACAGTGGTGACGTGTGCATTCTGGTACATAGAGATATAGTATCTGTAGTCTGTAGTACAGTGGTGACGTGTGCATTCTGGTACATAGAGACAGAGTATCTGTAGTCTGTACTACAGTGGTGACGTGTGCATTCTGGTACATAGAGATATAGTATCTCAAGTCTGTACTACAGTGGTGACGTGTGCATTCTGGTACATTGAGATATATTATCTCTAGTCTGTACTACAGTGGTGACGTGTGCATTCTGGTACATACAGACAGAGTATCTCTAGTCTGTACTACAGTGGTGACGTGTGCATTCTGGTACATACAGACAGAGTATCTGTAGTCTGTACTACAGTGGTGACGTGTGCATTCTGGTACATAGAGATATAGTATCTGTAGTCTGTACTACAGTGGTGACGTGTGCATTCTGGTACATAGAGACATAGTATCTGTAGTCTGTACTACAGTTGTGACGTGTACATTGTGGTACATAGAGACAGAGTATCTGTAGTCTGTGCTACAGTGGTGACGTGTGCATTCTGGTACATAGAGATATAGTATCTGTAGTCTGTACTACAGTGGTGACGTGTACATTCTGGTACATAGAGGTAGAGAATCTCAAGTCTGTACTACAGTGGTGACGTGTGCATTCTGGTACATAGAGACAGAGTATCTGTAGTCTGTACTACAGTGGTGACGTGTGCATTCTGGTACATAGAGATATAGTATCTGTAGTCTGTACTACAGTGGTGACGTGTGCATTCTGGTACATAGAGACAGAGTATCTGTAGTCTGTACTACAGTGGTGACGTGTGCATTCTGGTACATAGAGACAGAGTATCTGTAGTCTGTACTACAGTGGTGACGTGTGCATTCTGGTACATAGAGATATAGTATCTGTAGTCTGTACTACAGTGGTGACGTGTGCATTCTGGTACATTGAGATATATTATCTCTAGTCTGTACTACAGTGGTGACGTGTGCATTCTGGTACATACAGACAGAGTATCTGTAGTCTGTACTACAGTGGTGACGTGTGCATTCTGGTACATAGAGACAGTGTATCTGTAGTCTGTACTACAGTGGTGACGTGTGCATTCTGGTACATAGAGACAGTGTATCTTTAGTCTGTACTACAGTGGTGACGTGTGCATTCTGGTACATAGAGACAGAGTATCTGTAGTCTGTACTACAGTGGTGACGTGTGCATTCTGGTACATAGAGATATAGTATCTGTAGTCTGTACTACAGTGGTTACGTGTGCATTCTGGTACATTGAGATATATTATCTCTAGTCTGTACTACAGTGGTGACGTGTGCATTCTGGTACATACAGACAGAGTATCTGTAGTCTGTACTACAGTGGTGACGTGTGCATTCTGGTACATAGAGACAGTGTATCTGTAATGTGTACTACAGTGGTGACGTGTGCATTCTGGTACATAGAGACAGTGTATCTGTAGTCTGTACTACAGTGGTGACGTGTGCATTCTGGTACATAGAGACAGAGTATCTGTAGTCTGTACTACAGTGGTGACGTGTGCATTCTGGTACATAGAGACAGAGTATCTGTAGTCTGTACTACAGTGGTGACGGGTGCATTCTGGTACATAGAGACATAATATCTGTAGTCTGTACTACAGTGGTGACGTGTGTGTTGCGGAAGAATGTAAAGTGATATAATCGTGTAAGATTGTTTGTGTTTGTGGAGGTGGTTTGTTTAAGTAGCTAAATACTTGTGTATTGCTTTAAAGTGTTATGCTATGGGAAAACGGACGCGTTCACCTGTCTTTGTTCTGCCCTGAACAAAGACAGGTGAGCACGTGAGTATGGATGAGTCAGCAGACTCTTTGTTAGTAGGGGAGGGGGTAGGTGTGGTCGTTGCTCTTTGTTGTGAGTAGGGGGGTGGGGACTTCAAGCCTCCCTTACTTCCTTTGTTGTAGGTAACTGGGCCTATGATTGGATCCCAGGGGCGGAAACAGAAGGGCCTGATGGGGGAATAGTCAAGCAGTATATATACATTGTCGATGCTATGGTACGGAAGTGAGAGCGCAAATGTCAGAGGTGTAGGAGCGTAGAAGTATACTCGCCGTCACTGTATGCCATGGCCAGTCCGGAATAAACACTCTGAAAGGAACAATCGCCTGTGTTCCTACCATTCCTGACGCAAGTGAGGAAGGACCGCAAGCAGACCACCGAGCAGCGACACTGGAGTCGGGAGGCACGGGAGAGGTCAGTGGTCATTATTGTTTCCGTAACATGTGCATTCTGGTACACAGAGGTAGAGAATCTCAAGACTGTACTACAGTGGTGACGTGTGCATTCTGGTACATAGAGACAGAGTATCTGTAGTCTGTACTACAGTGGTGACGTGTGCATTCTGGTACACAGAGACAGAGTATCTGTAGTCTGTACTACAGTGGTGACGTGTGCATTCTGGTACATAGAGACAGAGTATCTGTAGTCTGTACTACAGTGGTGACGTGTGCATTCTGGTACATAGAGACAGAGTATCTGTAGTCTGTACTACAGTGGTGACGTGTGCATTCTGGTACATAGAGACAGAGTATCTGTAGTCTGTACTACAGTGGTGACGTGTACATTCTGGTACATAGAGGTAGAGAATCTCAAGTCTGTACTACAGTGGTGACGTGTACATTCTGGTACATAGAGACAGAGTATCTGTAGTCTGTACTACATTGGTGACGTGTGCATTCTGGTACATAGAGATATAGTATCTGTAGTCTGTACTACAGTGGTGACGTGTGCATTCTGGTACATAGAGACAGAGTATCTGTAGTCTGTACTACAGTGGTGACGTGTGCATTCTGGTTCATAGAGATATAGTATCTGTAGTCTGTACTACAGTGGTGACGTGTGCATTCTGGTACATAGAGACAGAGTATCTGTAGTCTGTACTACAGTGGTGACGTGTGCATTCTGGTACATAGAGACAGAGTATCTGTAGTCTGTACTACAGTGGTGACGTGTGCATTCTGGTATATAGAGACAGAGTATCTCTAGTCTGTACTACAGTGGTGACGTGTGCATTCTGGTACATAGAGACATAGTATCTGTAGTCTGTACTACAGTGGTGACGTGTGCATTCTGGTACACAGAGACAGAGTATCTGTAGTCTGTACTACAGTGGTGACGTGTGCATTCTGGTACATAGAGACAGGGTATCTGTAGTCTGTACTACAGTGGTGACGTGTGCATTCTGGTACATAGAGACAGGGTATCTGTAGTCTGTACTACAGTGGTGACGTGTGCATTCTGGTACATAGAGACATAGTATCTGTAGTCTGTACTACAGTGGTGACGTGTACATTCTGGTACATAGAGACAGAGTATTTCTAGTCTGTACTACAGTGGGGACGTGTGCATTCTGGTACATAGAGATAGATTATCTGTAGTCTGTAGTACAGTGGTGACGTGTACATTCTGGTACATAGAGACACACTTATTCCTAGTCTAGGTTGGTTTCTTGAGAATTTCAGCTATTCAACACGGGATGAAAAATCGTAATGTCAAGTCAAAAGTACGAGTCAATAAATCTCGCTTTCCCGTCTTGCATGAAGTCCGACGCCTGAAAGATAGCAGAATTTTAAAATACATTTACAGCCACGTGCGGACATTGTCTGGGCCTGAGTCTGTCGGAGCCTCGCTAGGTCCAGGACATTTTTCGGGCATCTTGCGAAGTGCTGTAATGAAAGGAAGACAATAACAAATGACTCAGTTCTCTTTGAGTTACTTCCCTAAAGGCGCCTACACACGTACCGGTTGTCCCCCGGTTTTGCTGCCGATCCGGTCAAAAATCGAAACCGAGGACTAATCCGCACGGTTCTTGTGACTAGGGCTGGCTCAATTTTTCGACCCCGTCCGGACCGGTTCACATGCCCGGCGACGCGAGATCTCGCGTTCTGGCGAGTAGTCGCCAATTTTAATGGCTGACGCTGTCCTCGCTTCGCACATAAAAAGGTGTATTTGGGGATACTAAAAGCCCATCCAAAGAAAATGTAAGCCATGAACAGCATTAATTTATCAAAGCTGTATGTTGAATGCATGAATAGTTCGTGGAAGATGGTACATTTTACAATTCGCAATGCAGGTCACACACATTCATCTACACGCCGAAAGCATCTGTCTGCGGATCGAATTTTATCGTTGCGTCTTCGCATTGATTGAGCTGCAGCCTACACGAAGCGTCTGGTTGTCATAGGCTCACCAAAGGGACGTAACTCTAAATTCTGACTTTGCTTCGCGTAAATGGAAATCGCTCCAGTTCGCGGTGTGGGTGTAATCGTTGCGTGTGGCTGTCAACCCGCTTTTTACACGCACGGTCAGCCAGATCGGGAGCAAAACCAGCTTGAAAAACGTAACGTGTGTAGGCGCCTTTAGGGTTAACTCGTCCGTCCCAGGAAGGTTTGTTTACGTGCACTGTTTCGAAGCATGTTTTCGGTAATTCTGTTTGTGCTTGTCCTGGAAACGACGAATTTGCAGTTACAAGTTACCGGCCACGCCTCCCAACTCCAGAAGTTTTAAATGGAATTATCAACGACGGTGATAGTGACGAGGACTTCAGTGAGGATGAATTGATCAGCCTTTGTAGGCTATGTAAGGCCATTAAGCACGAACGTATTCAGAACAGTTTAGAGTACACGCTAATCAAGTCACGCTGCCCCTAATTATTCTCCTCTTACGAATCGCTTAGGAAAACGCATTGGGTCGATTCTTACCCCGAACCCACAGGGGGGCCCACAGGGGGACCCACAGGGGGACCCACAGGGGGATGATGAAGTGATCAAGGAGAAGGATGAAGATGAAGACTCCGGCGATGTGTTTCCACAACTAATTCCCTTGTTATCTTAGAGTAGAAATGCGGCAACAGTGAACACTTTAACGTTTTCTAGTCTTGTGGTTTTTTTGCATGCCCCCCCCCCCCCCCCCCACCCACCCACCCCCCAAAAAAAGAAGAAAAAAAAGAGAAAAAAAGAAAAAAAAGAGTAGTCATTTCACTTGTTGGAGAATGTTCATTGCTGTCTTTTTATATATGTAGAAAATGTCAGAGCAGTACTTTAGAAAGTAAAAACACTATGCTATGACGAACAGTAGTAGCGTAAAACGTGAGAAATTTCCCTGGCATATGACGTGCAGTATACGTGGCAGGGAAAGGGTTAATGGAGACACACAGCATCACCAAAAACAAAACAGGGATCAACTTACTGTTAGATTTTATTCAGTGAGAAATTAAGGACACGCACATCTGCTGGGCCAGAACAAAACATGGGATTTCGCTAATGCCCAGTTCCTGTGCAAATAAAACGGTTGAAACGCTCAAAGAAAATGCGGACATGTCTGGAAAATCTCAGCTCCCACCCGAAGCACTGGAGCAAGGTGGGAGCGCTGTCATGGAGTGCCGCACTGAAGACTGACAGAGTGCCGCACTGAAGACTGACAGAGTGCCGCACTGAAGACTGACAGACAGAGTGCCGCACTGGAGACTGACAGACAGAGTGCCGCACTGAAGACTGACAGAGTGTCGCACTGAAGACAGACAGAGTGCCGCACTGAAGACAGACAGAGTGCCGCACTGGAGACTGACAGAGTGCCGCACTGAAGACTGACAGAGTGCCGCAGTGAAGACTGACAGAGAGGCAGGGACGGCAGAAGGTATGCCTTTGTCACTGCCACGTGTGACGTCATCACGCAAGGCGCGACATGCGTTAGAAACACAATGAGGTGGGAAATAGTGCGTGACGTCGACAAAGGAACTAGGCGGGAATGGCGTGTGACGTCACCAGGGGATCGACGTTTGAATGGCGTGTGATGTCACCAAATGAACAATCTTTGAATGGCGTGTGACGTCAACCAAGGAACAAGATTTGAATGGCGTGTGACGTCATCAAAGGAACAATATTTGAATGGCGAGTGACGTCACCAAAGGGACAATATTTGAATGTCTTGTGACGTCATCAAGGGAACGAGGTGGGAATGGCGTGTGACCACACAGCTATATGCAAATAGGGCAAGGCTGCACTCCCACAACCTCATGACAGTCTGGAAGTAAGCTTGCGTCTGATTAGCGAATTGCGAGCCTCGCCTCGACCTGTGAACTTGTGGTTACGTCTCTCCGACGGGAACTACTGAGGTCCTGATTGGCTGGCATAGCTGCAAACTATTCAGGAAGTGCGACGACTGCGCTTGCTGTCGGTGCTAATTGTTGACTAGAAGTATGGCGGGTCCTGAGTGGCTGCTCAGTAGCACGTGATTGCCTGGAAGTAGCAGGCCTGGATGACGCTGCGCTTGCGCTGCAGCTCCTTCAGCTGGTGATGAGGCACGCCCGCATCCTCGGCAGTGACAAGCGCCACGTCCAGCAGTCGCTGCAGCAGCTTTTCCGCCATCTCGTAGGCAGTCAGGGCCTGCAGAGACAGTCAACACAGAGCATGGAGTGCACAGTCAGGGCCTGCAGAGACAGACAACACAGAGCATGGAGTGTACAGTCAGGGCCTGCAGAGACAGACAACACAGAGCATGGAGTGTACAGTCAGGGCGTGCAGAGAGTCAACACAGTGCATGGAGTGTACAGTCAGGGCGTGCAGAGAGACAACACAGTGCATGGAGTGTACAGTCAGGGCCTGCAGAGAGTCAACACAGAGCATGGAGTGTACAGTCAGGGCCTGCAGAGACAGTCAACACAGAGCATGGAGTGTACAGTCAGGGCCTGCAGAGACAGACAACACAGTGCATGGAGTGTACAGTCAGGGCCTGCAGAGACAGACAACACAGAGCATGGAGTGGTACAGTCAGGGCCTGCAGAGACAGTCAACACAGTGCATGGAGTGTACAGTCAGGACCTGCAGAGAGTCAACACAGAGCATGGAGTGTACAGTCAGGACCTGCAGAGACAGTCAACACAGAGCATGGAGTGCACAGTCAGGGCCTGCAGAGACAGACAACACAGAGCATGGAGTGTACAGTCAGGGCCTGCAGAGAGTCAACACAGTGCATGAAGTGTACAGTCAGGGCCTGCAGAGAGTCAACACAGAGCATGGAGTGTACAGTCAGGGCCTGCAGTGACAGTCAACACAGAGCATGGAGTGTACAGTCAGGGCCTGCAGAGACAGTCAACACAGAGCATGGAGTGTACAGTCAGGGCCAGCAGAGACAGTCAACACAGAGCACGGAGTGATACAGTGGACTTGTTGTTGTCTGCAGTCACACAGCATGTTTTGTGACACTGTCACACAGTCACAGACTGGACTCGTCACGTCCAGCAGTCGCTGTAACAGCTTTTCCGCCATCTCTAATGCACTGCCATCCTGTAAAAACAACGGGTAAGTGCACAAGGTGTTATGTAGGCCTACCGATATATTGATGTCTTATCACACTGCGTTACACAGCTACAAACTGTCACTGGAGCATAGACATACACTGGTTTATATTGCAAACTGGAGAAAGGACCTCACTCCATGCAGTCTGGGGGAAAGACCTCACTCCATGCAGTCTGGGGGAAAGACCTCACTCCATGCAGTCTGGAGAAAGGACCTCACTCCATGCAGTCTGGGGGAAAGACCTCACTCCATGCAGTCTGGGGGAAAGACCTCACTCCATGCAGTCTGGGGGAAAGACCTCACTCCATGCAGTCTGGGGGAAAGACCTCACTGCGTGCAATCTGGGGAAAAGACCTCACTCCATGCAGTCTGGGGAAAAGATTTCAATCCATGCAGTCTGGAGAAAGGACCACATGTCGACAGCCAGAAAGTGCGGCCTATGAATGACAGGTGCGGGGGCTTGGTGTCTGGGGAGGCTTGGTGTGTGGGGAGGCTTGGTGTCTGGGGAGGCTTGGTGTCTGGGGAGGCTTGGTGTCTGGGGAGGCTTGGTGTCTGGGGAGGCTTGGTGTGTGGGGAGGCTTGGTGTGTGGGGAGGCTTGGTGTGTGGGGAGGCTTGGTGTGTGGGGAGGCTTAGTGTGTGGGGAGGCTTGGTGTGTGGGGAGGCTTGGTGTGTGGGGAGGCTTGGTGTGTGGGGAGGCTTGGTGTGTGGGGAGGCTTGGTGTGTGGGGAGGCTTGGTGTGTGGGGAGGCTTGGTGTGTGGGGAGGCTTGGTGTGTGGGGAGGCTTGGTGTCTGGGGAGGCTTGGTGTGTGGGGAGGCTTGGTGTCTGAGGAGGCTTGGTGTCTGAGGAGGCTTGGTGTGTGGGGAGGCTTAGTGAGTGGGGAGGCTTGGTGTCTGAGGAGGCTTGGTGTGTGGGGAGGCTTGGTGTCTGAGGAGGCTTGGTGTGTGGGGAGGCTTGGTGTGTGGGGAGGCTTGGTGTCTGGGGAGGCTTGGTGTGTGGGGAGGCTTGGTGTGTGGGAGGCTTGGTGTGTGGGGAGGCTTGGTGTCTGGGGAGGCTTGGTGTGTGGGGAGGCTTGGTGTCTGAGGAGGCTTGGTGTGTGGGGAGGCTTGGTGTGTGGGGAGGCTTGGTGTGTGGGGAGGCTTAGTGTGTGGGGAGGCTTGGTGTGTGGGGAGGCTTGGTGTGTGGGGAGGCTTGGTGTGTGGGGAGGCTTGGTGTGTGGGGAGGCTTGGTGTGTGGGGAGGCTTGGTGTGTGGGGAGGTTTGGTGTCTGGGTAGGCTTGGTGTGTGGGGAGGCTTGGTGTGTGGGGAGGCTTGGTGTGTGGGGAGGCTTGGTGTCTGGGGAGGCTTGGTGTGTGGGGAGGCTTGGTGTGTGGGGAGGCTTGGTGTGTGGGGAGGCTTGGTGTCTGGGGAGGCTTGGTGTGTGGGGAGGCTTGGTGTGTGGGGAGGCTTGGTGTGTGGGGAGGCTTGGTGTGTGGGGAGGCTTGGTGTCTGGGGAGGCTTGGTGTGTGGGGAGGCTTGGTGTGTGGGGAGGCTTGGTGTGTGGGGAGGCTTGGTGTGTGGGGAGGCTTGGTGTGTGGGGAGGCTTGGTGTCTGAGGAGGCTTGGTGTCTGAGGAGGCTTGGTGTGTGGGGAGGCTTGGTGTGTGGGGAGGCTTGGTGTGTGGGGAGGCTTGTGTGTGGGGAGGCTTGGTGTGTGGGGAGGCTTGGTGTGTGGGGAGGCTTGGTGTGTGGGGAGGCTTGGTGTGTGGGGAGGCTTGGTGTGTGGGAGGCTTGGTGTGTGGGGAGGCTTGGTGTGTGGGGAGGCTTGGTGTCTGAGGAGGCTTGGTGTGTGGGGAGGCTTGGTGTGTGGGGAGGCTTGGTGTGTGGGGAGGCTTGGTGTCTGGGGAGGCTTGGTGTCTGGGGAGGCTTGGTGTCTGGGGAGGCTTGGTGTGTGGGGAGGCTTGGTGTGTGGGGAGGCTTGGTGTCTGAGGAGGCTTGGTGTGTGGGGAGGCTTGGTGTGTGGGGAGGCTTGGTGTGTGGGGAGGCTTGGTGTCTGGGGAGGCTTGGTGTGTGGGGAGGCTTGGTGTGTGGGGAGGCTTGGTGTGTGGGGAGGCTTGGTGTGTGGGGAGGCTTGGTGTGTGGGGAGGCTTGGTGTGTGGGGAGGCTTGGTGTGTGGGAGGCTTGGTGTCTGAGGAGGCTTGGTGTGTGGGGAGGCTTGGTGTCTGAGGAGGCTTGGTGTGTGGGGAGGCTTGGTGTCTGGGGAGGCTTGGTGTCTGGGGAGGCTTGGTGTGTGGGGAGGCTTGGTGTGTGGGGAGGCTTGGTGTGTGGGGAGGCTTGGTGTCTGAGGAGGCTTGGTGTGTGGGGAGGCTTGGTGTGTGGGGAGGCTTGGTGTGTGGGGAGGCTTGGTGTGTGGGGAGGCTTGGTGTGTGGGGAGGCTTGGTGTGTGGGGAGGCTTGGTGTGTGGGGAGGCTTGGTGTGTGGGGAGGCTTGGTGTGTGGGGAGGCTTGGTGTGTGGGGAGGCTTGGTGTGTGGGGAGGCTTGGTGTCTGAGGAGGCTTGGTGTGTGGGGAGGCTTGGTGTGTGGGGAGGCTTGGTGTGTGGGGAGGCTTGGTGTCTGGGGAGGCTTGGTGTCTGAGGAGGCTTGGTGTCTGAGGAGGCTTGGTGTGTGGGGAGGCTTGGTGTGTGGGGAGGCTTGGTGTCTGGGGAGGCTTGGTGTGTGGGGAGGCTTGGTGTGTGGGGAGGCTTGGTGTGTGGGGAGGCTTGGTGTGTGGGGAGGCTTGGTGTGTGGGGAGGCTTGGTGTGTGGGGAGGCTTGGTGTGTGGGGAGGCTTGGTGTGTGGGGAGGCTTGGTGTGTGGGGAGGCTTGGTGTGTGGGGAGGCTTGGTGTCTGGGGAGGCTTGGTGTGTGGGGAGGCTTGGTGTCTGGGGAGGCTTGGTGTGTGGGGAGGCGGTGTGTGGGGAGGCTTGGTGTGTGGGGAGGCTTGGTGTCTGAGGAGGCTTGGTGTGTGGGGAGGCTTGGTGTGTGGGGAGGCTTGGTGTGTGGGGGGGCTTGGTGTCTGGGGAGGCTTGGTGTGTGGGGAGGCTTGGTGTCTGGGGAGGCTCGGTGTCTGGGGAGGCTTGGTGTCTGAGGAGGCTTGGTGTGTGGGGAGGCTTGGTGTGTGGGGAGGCTTGGTGTGTGGGGAGGCTTGGTGTGTGGGGAGGCTTGGTGTGTGGGGAGGCTTGGTGTGTGGGGAGGCTTGGTGTCTGGGGAGGCTTGGTGTGTGGGGAGGCTTGGTGTGTAAGGAGGCTTGGTGTGTGGGGAGGCTTGGTGTGTGGGGAGGCTTGGTGTCTGAGGAGGCTTGGCGTGTGGGGAGGCTTGGTGTGTGGGGAGGCTTGGTGTGTGGGGAGGCTTGGTGTGTGGGGAGGCTTGGTGTGTGGGGAGGCTTGGTGTGTGGGGAGGCTTGGTGTGTGGGGAGGCTTAGTGTGTGGGGAGGCTTGGTGTCTGGGGAGGCTTGGTGTGTGGGGAGGCTTGGTGTGTGGGGAGGCTTGGTGTGTGGGGAGGCTTGGTGTGTGGGGAGGCTTGGTGTGTGGGGAGGCTTGGTGTGTGGGGAGGCTTGGTGTGTGGGGAGGCTTGGTGTGTGGGGAGGCTTGGTGTGTGGGGAGGCTTGGTGTGTGGGGAGGCTTGGTGTGTGGGGAGGCTTGGTGTGTGGGGAGGCTTGGTGTGTGGGGAGGCTTGGTGTGTGGGGAGGCTTGGTGTCTGGGGAGGCTTGGTGTGTGGGGAGGCTTGGTGTCTGGGGAGGCTTGGTGTCTGGGGAGGCTTGGTGTGTGGGGAGGCTTGGTGTCTGGGGAGGCTCGGTTTCTGGGGAGGCTTGGTGTCTGAGGAGGCTTTCGTTCCAGCCAGGCCTCGGGTCTAGTGCCGTCAGGGAACAAAGGGTGTGGGTTTCTTCACTTTGTAAAAATCAGAGACTTTGGAAGGGCAGCATTGTCAAACGCTTTCCTCCCCTCCCAGCAGGGGCGGCGGGGGACTCCATTAAAAAGCCGCTCTCTCCACAGGAAGTGACGTATTGCTGGAAGAGAGGGAAGCAGACGCTTTTGATCACCGCAAAAAGCAGCCGTTTTGCGGACGGAGTTTATCATGGTTGTGCTTTTTCCATTTTCGTTCACACATACAATTTGGAAACGGTTGTCCTTGCTTGCGAATAAAACGTAGTTGTTCCTTGCGCGCAGCGTGCGTGGAATCGCGTCTCTCTGTCCACAGCACGACTTGACCCAGCTCAGGCGTGCTGCATGGGGGGGGGGGGGGGGGGACTTGGCACAACATGACTTGTGTCAATCTTGACTCCCCTGTCAACATGGCAAGACGAGCTGGATGAGAAAAAGACGAGTTCGTTGATAATATTACAATGACTTTCTTTGTCTGGGAAGATGTGATCGAGTACGGAATCGGCATTTTCTTCTCGCCCTTTCCTGGCTCTGTCTTGCAGTCGAGTCTGCAGTCTAGACGGGAAGACAGACGGCGTGCTGATAGCGAGAAAACGCGAGATCAACAGTACTGACGGACGCGTGTCTAACCGTCATCACTCCCCACCCGCGAGAAGACAGCGCGACGCAGGGTCCAGCCAGCAGGAGGCGATGGGACAAGTTTGCCGAGTGGGGAGGAATGAGAAAACTTGAAGACAAAAGTTTCTGCACTTGGAAGGAAGAACTGTGCGGGGCAGAGGTTGTGGAGAACACTCTTGCCGAGGAGAGAGCGAGTCCAAACACTCCGAGCCTCTCCCCCAGGGCGTGTGACGGCAGACGCCATCGTCGGCCTGGGGCTTCATCCGGGTCGTCAGAGCTCAGCAACAAAGGGACGACAGGGAATCATGGGAAGTGTCAAAGCTTTCTCTTCGTAGTTCAAAGGCATCGATGGAAAACAAAAAGCAAAGTTGAAACGAAATGAGGATAGTTTTTACCTGTGTAAAAAGCATTCGTGAAGCAACACATATCAAAGGAAGTTGTCAGGCTTCCCTCTCCTATTGTTTTTATCGTCCGTCGAATTGTAGGACATTGCAGAATAGTGTCCAAAAAGCGTTAAAAAATCTTCCTTATCCAAGGAATTCCAAGACATTTGCAGATCACAAGGAAGGAACCAAGGAAACACCCAGTGTCGTGCAAAGGTCGTACACGTGTCGCGTACGTGTTGTTTACGTGTCGCGTACGTGTTGTTTACGTGTCGCGTACGTGTTGTTTACGTGTCGCGTACGTGTTGTTTACGTGTCGCGTACGTGTTGTTTACGTGTCGCGTACGTGTTGTTTACGTGTCGCGTACGTGTTGTTTAAGTGTCGTGTAAGTGTTGTTTAAGTGTCGCGTACGTGTTGTTTAAGTGTCGTGTAAGTGTTGTTTACGTGTCGCGTACGTATTGTTTAAGTGTCGTGTAAGTGTTGTGCACGTGTCGTGTACGTGTTGTTTACGTGTCGCGTAAGTGTTGTGCTCGAGTTTAGTAAGAATTGTGTGAGTGTTGTGTAAGTGTTGTGTAAGTGTTGTATGGGTGTTCTGCAAGTGTTGTGTAAGAATTGTGTGAGTGTTGCGTAAGTGTTGTGTAAGTGTTGTATGGGTGTTCTGCAAGTGTTGTGTAAGTGTTGTGTAAGTGTTGTGCAAGTGTTTTGTAAGAATTGTGTGTAAGTGTTGTATGATGGCTGTGCGAGTGTTGTGTAAATGTCGTGTAAGTGTTGTCTGAATGTTGTGCAAGTGTTGTGTAAGTGCTGTGTAATTCTTGTATGGGTGTTGGGCAAGTGGTGTGTAAGTGTCGTGTAAGTGTCGTATGGGTGTTGCATTAGTGTTGTGCAAGTGTTTTGTAAGTGTTGTGTAAGTATCGTGTAAGTGCTGTTTGAGTTTTGAGCAAGTGTTGTGCAAGTGTTGTGTAAGGGTCTTGTAAACGTCATGTAAGAGTCGTGTAAATGTCCCTACGTCCCACGCCATGCGTCTCTCCATCTTTCTATTCGACTCTTTGCCCACTGCTCTGCCAGTCCAGCTTAAGTCTGTCAATCTGTAGCCTGTACATTCGCTTTTTTGTTCGTCTGTCTCTTTATTGTTCGTCAAAATATGCGTCATGGCGGGTGTCCGTCCGTCCGTCCGTCAATCCGTCCGTCCGTCCGTCCGTCCGTCGGTCGGCGGGTCGATCGATCGGTCGGTCGGTCAGCCAATCGATCAATGAGTCAGCCAATCAATCAATCACTCAATCAGTGAGTCAGTCAATAAATCAATCAGCGAGTCAGTCAATAGATCAGTACGCGAGTCAGTCAATAGATCAATCAGTGAATCAGTCAATAGATCAGTGAGGCAGTCAATAAATCAATCAGTCAGTCAGTCAATACATCAATAAGTGAGTCAGTCAGTAAATCAGTCCGTCAGACAGTCAATACATCAATCAGTGAGTCAGGCAGTAAATCAATCAGAGTCAGTCAATCAGTCAGTCCGTCAGTCAGTAAGTCAGTCAGTCACACAGTCTGTCATTGAGTCAGTCAGTCAGTCAGTCGAGTGGTCAGTCAGACTGTTGCGAGCTTTGCGGATCCTCCACAAGGATGTGTAGTGAGTACCCGGATGTTCACCTCTGCCTGCTGTACAGGGGCCCACCACCGCCCGCCTCGACAGAGGGAGGAATCGGGACATCTACTGGGGCCCACCACCGCCCACCTCGACAGAGGGAGGACCCCTACTGGGGTCCACCACCGCCCACCTCGACAGAGGGAGGACCTCTACTGGAACCCACCACCGCCCACCTCGACAGAGGGAGGACCTCTACTGGAACCCACCACCGCCCACCTCGACAGAGGGAGGACCTCTACAGGGGCCCACCACCGCCCGCCTCGACAGAGGGAGGACATGGGACCTCTACTGGGGCGGAAACGCTCTCAGTTTTGAGCAGCGAAGTGGATGTGTGACAATCAGAGTTTCAAACTAGTCCAAACAAACACGAAGTGTCCTC